>JAVGWN010002779.1:0-10824 GCA_034552555.1 Semaprochilodus insignis
CCGGCTCTGTCTGCGTTCAGGAGATCCCCACTTGGTAAAGAGTTTAACAGGGTCACATAGGAACATTACTCAAGAAGCTCAGGGAGAAGATCTTCCCTCCCTGTTCACCGGATATGTTATCCTGTACCTACTTCCCTCCCATCCGTATACGTCCCTCTGTGTTATAAACCCCTCGACACCAACTACAGCCCTAAACAGGGGTTCTTCAGGGGTTCCTTAGGAACAGCAATGGCTCTATTTAGAAATATATGAGTTCTCTGCGGGGTGTAACGGCTGATGGGGAATGTGCTCCACGGAGAACCTTTCTGACCAGGTCTTAGTAGCAGGGTGTGAAGCATGTGGTTCTCCGAGCTGCACCACTCCCAGGAAGGATTAGAGCTTATGTAAGAAACCTTTACCACAGTGAAAACACCTCTCAGGTGGGGCTGCGCAATGAGAGGGTCTGTGAACTCTGCTCGCTCTCTGGAGAGGAAAGGTAAAGCATGACCCGGGTGGAGGAGAGAGAAGACCAGGGATCAGAACATGAACACCAGGTAGAATGTTCTGATGATGTCCTCTATGAGTCATCCTGTTAGTGCAGCACCATTGGCAGACGGCTGCACCACGCAGGACTACATGCACACAGACCGTTACCACGACTGTCCTTAACACCACGTCACCGTCACCAAAGACTGCAATGGTGTCGTACCAGACTGTCATGGAGTGACTCAGAACGGCAGCGGGTCATCTTCAGTGACGAGTCCCGCTTTTGTCTTGGTGGAGATGACCACCGAATCCGTGTGTGGAGGCACCGTGGTCAGCACCAAGATGAACGGACTGCTGCACAGGAGTCGCCTATATGTCGCCTATGCACAAAAAAACCCCAAACAAACAAAAACTAAGACCGTGACCAGGAGCACCCGAACCTTTACTCAGAGTGAAGCTCCTGAGCCTTTTAAACTGACAGCCTTTGATGTATTTCAGAGACAGGGGCTCAGCAGCGTTCCAGTACAGGCTAAAACTGAAAGCAGGACGTGGTTAAAGCAGGTCTAGGTGGACTGACGCAAGGGGACCGGTTAGGTAACCCAGAGTGGTGATTCTGGCAGTGTGGAGGGGAAGTGACTCATGTATATGCCTCATGTGTCGGGATGGACACCGTCTCCAGGAGCCACAAATAAGCATGCAGGTCCAGGACACTGTATTATTCATCTGTCCCTCGTGTGTGTGTGTGTGTGGGGATGTGGGGGGATATGTGGGTGGGTGATACACTAACCTTGTTCACAGCGCTCTGCCATCTGACAGGATGTGGAGTGTAGCTGTGGTCGCCGGTGTGGATGCCTTAATTAGCTCTGGTTATGTCATATTTCTTCTTTCCCAGTAGCTGGAGAAGGAGTGGTGACGTGGTCTGGTCCCTTGAATATGTTGATCTCTAAATGCAGCTACAGTCGATTTCATATGGAACACCCCCTTAAATATTTCCATTTTGAGACATATTGTGGTGGCAGCATAGAAGAGCACACAGTGGAGACGGTGACACCAGCCAGAAGAGCAGAAACAACTCACCACCATGAGCCGCTGGCCTTACTCTGATGGTGACTGCAACCCCCCCGCCACCGCGTAACCTGCGCCCCAGACACAAAATAACACGAATAACACTTATCATATCTGTACACTAGCAAACAACAACACTAAACAAAAATAAACAGCCCTTTTTAGGAGGGCGAGCACCTACCGGGAGCCTCCACGCCTGGCCAATCACATGGTCATACTCCCCCAAGCTTCCTGGGGCTGCGTGAGCCAGTAGGTCAGTAGGTCAGAGCCCCCATTAAAGATCAACTGTCCCAGTGGGCTACTAGCTCAAGCTATGTCCTTAGGAAAGCACAGTCCTGGGGAACACAATCACTGTGGTGCGCTCACTCCTTGGCAGCCAGCACGCCCAGTTCTCATCCAAAGCTGCATCTCTGCCACCGTGGCTCGTCCTGTGCATGGTGTGGAATTGTGTCCTGTGCAGCTTGGGCCAGGGGCAGCTACAGGGGCTCCACCTGGCTTTCTAGGCTGGCCACCATGCCACTGATGCCGTGCTGGGTCTCCACCTCTTCTGCTGGTGCCTGACCCGAGCTGGCTGTTTGATGCTCCTCTCTGGATGTGTATGGTTGCAGTAGGAATATCGACAGTCCTGTTACAATAAGTGTAATAAGCCATCTGTGCTTCAGCCACTGCTGAACCTTCTAGCTATATCTGATCCCCTGCTGTCCCAGGCATGTGGCACCACTGGACGTGGTGACCTCCCTTTCCACAATGCTGTCCCACCAACCACTCCACTGTTTGCCAAGGTGCTCCCATGCTAAAGGCTTGCAGCTCCTGCTTTGAGCCTTGACGTGCCGGCTTCATTGTTAAACTTTCATGCACCGGCTTTGTTGCCAAGCCTTGCCATGTCATCTTACCCATGGAGCCTCTTATCTCAACAACTGACATGCCCACAGATGTTGTAGCGGTTCACACTTAAAAACCTATTATTCTCTGGTTCCAGCTGGGAACAAACTGGCCAGGTTCTGAACCTGTTTGTTATTGGTGGAAATGTGCTGACAGGTTTAAAATTAGGTGCAGGAACTGGAACGGAACCTATTCCACATTAACTGAAAAGGGCTATCAAAGAACCATTTGCATGCTTAAGTGATTCTTTACCTGATGAAATGCTGTCCCACCGCTTTTACTAAAGAACCCTAAAAAGAGCCATCTGATTTAAGTGTATAAGCACACTCCTCATCTAAAGAACAGCTGCTCCCAGAAGGAGGTGTTGGGAAGGAAGATAAAGGTTCCCAGGATCAATAACTGATGATAAATTTAGACTGATATGATCAATATTTATTGAGCTACACATACAGAAGTCTGTCTCTCAGTATGGTGTCGGGCCACCGTGTTTGCTAACCCAACACGCCAGACGTCTCGGCATGGAGCTGTAGAGGTTCCTAATGGAGTCCTGTGATAATCCATCCCATGCAGCTTGAACATCCTCACACAGTTCCTGCAGATGGTGCGGTAGGGGTGGTGCTGACCATGGTGCCTCCACACACGGATTCGTTGGTCGTCTCCACCAAGACAAAAGTGGGACTCGTCACTGAAGATGACCCGCTGCCTTTCTGAGTCACTCCATGACAGTCTGGTACGACACCATTGCAGTCTTTGGTGACGGTGACGTGGTGTTAAGGACAGTCGTGGTAACGGTCTGTGTGCATGTAGTCCTGCGTGGTGCAGCCGTCTGCCAGTGGTGCTGCACTAACAGGATGACTCATGGAGGACATCACTGCTCACTGGATGTCTGTAATCGTGGCTGTTGGGTCAGTCAGGTACAGAGATAAGACCCGTCCTTGCTTACGTCACACGTGCGGTCGAGTGTGAATCATTAGCATGTCTCACCATGTCAAACCTACACACCAAGTTTCACTCCTGTTAGCTCCTTCTAGGTGCGGATATTCTTTTGACGATGAGTGTATATATAGCAGGTTCTCCTCATAGCAGGTTCTCCTCATAGCAGGTTCTCCTCATAGCAGGTTCTCCTTCTGTGTATCTTAAAGCTTTACTGTAGATAAAAGTGAAGACACCAAACTATAAACTAGCCCTCATTGAATTATACAGTCCACCTTAAAGCCCTCCAGAATGGACCTTTACAGGAGGAGAACCAGCTTTCCTAACCTGCAGTGGAGCTGATAGAACAAGAGCTTTTACACTGTGCAGAAAGAGAGATCAGTTTTACACAGCTGAATTTATAATGGCAAAAAACTCACCAGACAAAAACTCCCACCAGATGGCGCTGCACAAGGATGATGGGGCTATAAATACCTGCGGGGTGTGAGTGACAGGATCCATAGATTGGGAAGAGGTGTTTGGGCGTGTCAAAAAGTGTTGTGGTATTCCTGGTGGGTGCTATTGTATTTCTGGTAGGTGTTGTGGTATTCCTGATGGGTGCTGTGGTATTCCTGGTAGGTGCTGTTGTATCCCTGGTGGGTGCTCTGGTATTCCTGGTGGGTGCTGTTGTATCCCTGGTGGGTGCTCTGGTATTCCTGGTGGTTGCTGTGGTATTCCTGGTGGGTACTGTAGTATTCCTGGTGAGTGCTATGGTATTCCTGGTGGNTGGTGGGTACTGTAGTATTCCTGGTGAGTGCTATGGTATTCCTGGTGAGTGCTATGGTGGTTGCTTGGCACTGCGTGATCGCTGGTCAGCTTGGCTATGCTGCCAGTCTTTTCTGTTTAGGCCCGGTGGAGCTATGGTATAAATCACTGGCCTGTGGCGGTGAAGTGTTAGAGGACAGAAGAGCAGGACGTGGTTCTAGTATGAGGGTAAAAGACCGGAAGGCCAGGCCTATTACACACGCACTCTGAGCTGGCCGAGAGATGGACAGATGGTGGGCTGAGATGGGCTGTGTGAAGGTGAGAGAGGTGGACAGGAGCCATCTGTCTGCATTAGAGTGCTGTTCACAGGTTAACGTGAGGGATAAATCCAGCACTCAGGAGGAGAGTCCACAGCTCAGTTCAGCAAAACACACACACACACCAGGCTGTAAATCAGAGCTCTCACCGCGGTTACACCGTCAGCAGCCTGAACGAGCTGTAGACCATCCACCGAGGACTCGGAGCACCTGGTCTGACCTCAGCATCACGGAGAAACAGCCAGAGGAACTACAGCTTCACTTACTGTGGCATATAAGAGGCAGATCATGTCATCATTACCACCCATCTCTGGTACGTGCGGTATGTAGGACTGACTGACAGTACAGTATTACTGCAGTACTTAGTCACTCAGAGTCACTTCCTGTTTCTCATGTGCACTTACATACACACCGTTCAAAGTACTGTGTATTCCGGGGAGAAAGACTATTTAGGGAAGGGGAATGATGGTGTTCCTCCTGTAGGTACCCGCATCTCGGTGCTAACAGGTCAGCCAGCTACGTCTGTGTTCAGACTGCAAGCAGATCTAGATTAGTTTCTCAGATCAGATCTTGACTGTCCACTCATGATCGTGATCAGATCGGATTTGTGTGTTCAGACTTCCCTGGACTATCTGCATGGACCGCTGTGGTAAAGACGAAGGCATCAGTAACTAATCCCGGAAAATCCCAGCATCTCCGTCACTCTGGATTTGGTGACGTTGTAGTTTGTTGCATTGCGAGTGATGCAAAACACACTCTGAACAGAACAAATCGACCTGGATAATCCAGAAATCGGATTGTGTGTGTTTGTACTGTACAGACAATCAAAAACAGATATTCCAAAACTCGTATGTGGACTGTCAGTCTGAACGAGGCCTTTGATTCATCCCCGTATGAAGTGATGTTCTTGATTAGACTGAGCTTGTGCTCTTGTAAATTCACAGGTTGAGGCCGAGGTCAGTACTGCGGGAGCATAATCCTCCTGAATTAGTGAAACGACGGCGTAACTTATTCCCAGTCAAGCTGAACACTGAATATATCCAGTTAGACAGACAGAGTGTGTATTATATACGGTATATATGAGTTAATGACTAATAAAATATAATATATAATATATTTTTCTATCTGTATATATATATATATTCAGTGTTATCAAAGTTTTATTGGCCTGTTTCAGTTATTAAACCTGGTCTGGTCTGGTTGTACCAGCTGACTTTCCAGACTAACCCCACTAGCTCCAGATTAAACAGGGTCTACACCTGTTTGACACCAGTACAAACCTTCATCCTCCAACTGGATTTATATCCACATGTATTCAAATAAATATACATTATTATAATAGTGACACATCTGATGGTTTTGCTGAGCAGGTCGTACCACCTGACACGCTGCCCTGAACGGTTCTGACCAAACTCACCAAATAATCAATAAACTCTGTGAAAGAGCTACTGACCCTGGCGTCGCAGCGTGAAGGTCACCCGGGGTCATCGTTATTCTTTTAGGTGTGAAATTAGTTGAGAGGGTTTGAACAAAACAGCTTCAGGAGTGCAGCTCGGGAGGACAACTCTCCTCCTCGGTTTACTGATTTTGGGATGAGGGGATGAGCTGCTGACCGATCTGGCTGTATGTACAGGTGAACTCTGGTTTCAGGTTATGTTCTAGTGTGTTGAGCTTAGGATAACACCTCTGCCCCGCTCTCTGCAGATGGAGGTTAATCCCCTGCCCTGTCTGAGGAAGTGAGGAGGAGAACTGAGTGAGGGAGCGGAGAAGAGGAACTGGGACCGTCTTTTCCTGGCTGGTGAGAACTGAAGGAGATAAAGGGATGTGAGACAGCAGAGTGTTCATCCCTGTGTCCTGCAGAGATCTGAATCTAAGTCAGATCTGAATCTCAATATATCATCTTGCTTACGGTATCACAACACATCACGATGTACTGAGTCATACCCCCATATCATGATACGTATCACACCAGTACACGGCCCTACTGCAGACCCTCTATCAGTTTCATCAGAGCAGCAACGAAAAGACTGTGGAGTACGTCCGTACTCATGTGGTCATTTATGACACAAGCAGCATAAAACTGAATTTTCAGCTCTTTAATCAGTCACTTATCTGCTTAATCGATGAACAGCCGCTTTAACAGCACCGGTACAGTGACATGGTCCATGCATGTGAGTAGAAGCTCATTTCTCAGCCAATTTACAGCCAGACCGTCACAACGACACGCTAAATCTGCAGCCGCGGCGCATGCTAGCGCCTCACACAGCAGAAAGGCCCGGAGATAAGTCTCCTATTGCTCCTTCACGGCCTCCTCCACAGCACATTGTTGTGTCAGAAAATCTCCCTCAGTCTAATCCCCGGGATTTCTACGTCCTAATTAGGGACAGCTGGAATGGGAGAAGGATGAAGCGTCCGCTGGTGCCAGCTTTATCCGGACCCTTTCACACAGCGGTGACACCGTGGAGTGAAGTACGACGCCTCCAGGGCCTTCAGCTGATCACAGAGCGTGAACTTAATGACACAATGTGCTGTTTGTGCATTTATGAAGCGAGAACCTCGTAATCCCAGCACGGATTTAATGTGGTGTTACGCCACAAGCTAAATATATCCCAGGGTTTTAGAGCCACTCCGGCTGAAATGAGCAACTCGCTTCTTCCCCAGCGAGGGTTTGCTGCTTGAAAATTCCTTCATGAAATTCCTAAGCTTTTCCGTTTCACAGGGAAAATGTGAGGATCTAGTGGAACCGTGGTCTCCCTAGAACTCTCACACTCAAGAGACAACTCTGATTACAATCGTTTGATTGGCTGAACTGGGACATATGACATGTGACATTTTTGCCATAATTTGGCTATGATACTTGGCTACCTGGGATACTTGACCAGTGCAGCAGAGAGTCATGTAGTGGGACACTTGTCACCATGGTAGTTGAGTTTAACCTGGCCAGGACACAGGACACATGTTACCACACTAGGTTACTTTGACTGGGCCATGAACCGGGACACTTTCGCCACACTCAGTTACTTTGACTGGGATGTAAACTGGGACATGTTTCACCTTGCTAGCACGTGTAGCTGAGATGACCAGGTCATGACACTTTCGGTCACAAGGCTGGTTCCCTAACCTTCAGCCCACAGCTGCCCCTAATTCTGTTTTATTGCTTGACTGGACTGTGAGCCAGGAAAGTTTTCAGTGGACTAGTTGACCTTAACTGGGCGGCAAACTGGGACACTTTCCACTACAGTATTGCAGTTTGACTGGGCCGGGAATTAGGCATAGTCCCCCCACCCCCGCCCCTGCCCCCCCGGGAGTGATTTTGGACTGGGCCGTGAACTGAGACACATTAGCTATGACATTAGCTGCTAATAAGTAGTGAAACTCCAAACAGAACATGGATAATGTGTTCCTCTTGCAGTCAGTTGGATGTGAGAGTGTAGGTGGTGCACTATGAACCTTCCACCAATCACATTTAATGTAGAGCAGTGCTCTTATACACTGCAGTACTGATGCAGCCGTGCAGTGTCCATCTACTTCAATCCAGACGAAGTGGTGTTACGTCTGTGAAATGTCTGTAGTCATCTTTGTAGCTCCTAAAGCCCTTCACACTGCGAACGGAACCAAGGCTGGTAGAACAGTAAATGTGATGTGTAGCAGTTCTCTGGACTCTGAAGGAGGAACGAGAGGAGGAATGTGTGAATCGGAATGCTTTAGAGTGAATGAATTTGATCCGGTACTTGAGTCACAATAAGATACACTGGAAAGCAATATGGCCGCCATTATTGTCCATTAAATGGCAGAATGTATATCTGTACATCCACACCTCTAAATCTACACTCCACTGCACCCTGGAGGAGCAGGTCAGTCTGCCTCTCGAAGGCTGTAAACTGTAGGCCACGTTACAGAGCAGATCAGTCCAGATCCGTTTTAGCAGCTGGCCTTCCGTTATTAACTCTCCATTACCCAGACCTTTAACTCGGGTGCAGTACAGGGTGTAACACGACGTCTGCCCTGAGCCGCACTGGCGTGAGGAAGCCACTTTAAAGGACAGTAAACGTAGTTGTTTGCTTGTTTACGATGTGTGTACGTGTGGGGTGTGATAAATCTTACTCTGTTCAGTAGCTGGTGTTCTCCAGTGCTCCGCCGGTGTACTGCTGCTGATGACCCTCATTTCCTGCTGGTTCAGTGAGGAGCGTTTTCCTGATTGTTCTGGACCGCCACAGTGAAGTACAGCTCTGATATTATCCAGCACACCTGTATAAACTGGGTAATCTCAAGAAACACTGAGCGTGTTTAACATGTGCTTAATAATCTGATCACTGCAGAAAATCAGATTTGAGTCAGTAACTGATTCAGTGTGTTTATACGCATCAAAGTAATCAGATAACAGGGAAACTCGGGGTCCACGTGAGCCGGGCAGTAATCGAATTTCTGCTTTGTGACCAGCCAATAAACTCACAGACTCAGATGAGTCGTGAGAATATACCGCTTGGAGAAATCCCATTCCTGAGGGAAAATCCAGCTCTCGTTATCAGACTTCATAATCAGATCTCTAGACCTGAATCTGATCTAAGAAATCAGAGTATTCTGTTCAAGACCATGCAGAACCTGAAACACACTGATGGAGTATTTTTATGACCGTGGTTCCAACGCTCCAGTCAGGCTCTGCTTCTGGCTGCTCCACATGGCCACACCTCGTGAGCACCATGTGCAAACAAGGCAGATGCAGGGTGTTACATAACCCCCTTTTAGTGGTCAGCGATCCCAATGACCTCACAATGTCCCTGGGGTCGCTCCACTACAGACACCCAGCAATTAGGATACCAACAAACCAGGAGATGTGGGGACACTACCAGAGCAAGAAACCTGGGGCCCGTGGGCAGGTCAGCAGGCAGGGCAGGAGACAAGGAGGCTGGTGGGTTGGCCGGCACTTCAGGAGAAGCCAGCACTGGAACAGGGGATGGAGCCGACTCTGGAACAGGGTGTAGAGGCAGCACTGGAACAGGGGTTTAGGATGACCCGGGAACAGGGCATGGAGTCAGCACTGGAACAGGGGATGGAGCTGGCTCTGGAACAGGGTGTAGAGGCAGCACTGGAACAGGGTATGGAGCTGGCTCTGGAACAGGGTATAGAGCCAGTACTGGAACAGGGTATGGAGCCGGCTCTGGAACAGGGCACGGAGTCAGCACTGGAACGGGGGATGGAGCTGGCTCTGGAACAGGGTATAGAGCCAGTACTGGAATGGGACACGGAGTCAGCACTGGAACAGGGTATAGAGCCAGGCACACTGGGCACACAAAGAATGCCACTGGGGGCAGCAATAACAGCAGCAGCACTAGCAGGAGTGCCGCATGTGTCCACTGGAGCCCTGGACTGAAACTGCACACGAGGAAGACCTGAGTTACAGCCGCCTGAGTCAGAAGCCTCAGTGTGACCGGTTAGAGCGGCATGCCGAAGGATGCAGGAGAAAAGTTGCTGCGTGCTTTGTTTTCCGGCTCTCCGCTGGCACTGCTCCACAGAGGGATGTCTAAAACATGTTGGCAGATGCAGCTGCCGGAAAATCCCCACAGAAAACAAACAAACAAACAAACAAACAACAACAAAAACCCCTTAGTCTTTGTGCAGGGTGCAAATCAGACCCACAGCTAGAGCAGCTCTTCATTCCTACACCCATTAGGCAGCTGGCGGTCGTGGGTTTCAGGGCCTTCCCGTTGATCATTTCATATCCCAGGCTCATTTAGACTCAGCCTCGGTTCCTTACCTCCATCACACCATGCGGATTCATGGTTTTAGCTCACATACAAGCAGAAACGGAGCTTTAATCTTATTATACAATAAACTCTGCACTAGTTACTGTTGTTATAATAACAGTATTAATACCATCATTACTGTAACTGTACTGAATGGCACTTACGTTAATCTACATACTGTTCGGCTCTGCACTTCCAGGTTTTCCCGCTAGCTTTAGTGTCAGATATCAGGAATGTAAATGATGGATTCCATAAAGCCAAACACCAGAGTTACTGAATCCATTTAAATTCATTTACATGTTTATAACACAAAGTGTGGAGTGAAAAGTTACTATACACCCATCAGGAGAACAGCTGCTCCCAGAGGGAGGTGTGGGGTTGCAGGTGTGTTGGGAAGGAAGATAAAGGTTACCAGGATCAATAACTGATGATAAATTTAGACTGATATGATCAATATTTATTGAGCTACACATACAGAAGTCTGTCTCTCAGTATGGCGTCGGGCCGCCGTGTTTGCTAACCCAACACGCCAGACGTCTCGGCATGGAGCTGTAGAGGTTCCTAATGGTGTCCTGTGATAATCCATCCCATGCAGCTTGAATATCCTCACACAGTTCCTGCAGATGGTGCGGTAGGGGTGGAGGTGGAGTGACACCAGGCCTTCTGGACGTGTG
>JAVGWN010002780.1:0-10820 GCA_034552555.1 Semaprochilodus insignis
ATATATATATATATATATATATATATATATATGAGAGAGAGAGAGAGAGAGACTATAAAGAAATGTGGAACATCTCACTACATATCACTACAGTACTGTGCAGCACTGTAAATGTAAATACACAAATAACTCGATTTTTAGCCAAACCATGGGTGGGGAAAGTTTAGTGTTGTGTTCATGTGTTTCAAACTGTTATTTCAAACAATCTAAGCAAACAAAAATGAACAAACTGCATTGCAACAGTGAAGAGATCATTTTGGTAACTGAGTTGGCCAGTCTGAAATGTTCCACTTTGAGGTGAGTTGTTGTGTTGAAAGTGTGTTTTAAGTCATTGTCTTGCTGCATGATGAAGGTTCTCCTGAGTACAGTGGATGAATTTCTCTCTAAACTGGCAGACAGGATGCTTGATGAAGCCTGTTCGAAAAGCAGCCATTCAAGCCCAAGTCATGACACTAGCTCCACCATGCTTGACTGATGAGTTTGTATGTTCTGGATCATGAGCTGATATTTTCAGCCTCCAAACTTTGGCCTTTCCATCACCATATTTTAGAGGTTGATCTTGATCTCATCTGTTCATAAAACTCCAGAACTCTTGTGACGTATCTCTGTGTTGCTTTGTGAACTAAAATCTGGCCTTCTGATTCTTAATGCTGACAAGTGGTCTGTATCTGGCTTCTGTATTTCTATTCTAAAGTCTTTTTCCACCAGTGGAATGTGAGACCTTCACCTCCCTCCTAAGGAGGTTGTTAGTGATGTAATGGATGCGACTGATTGCTTTTTGTTGTTGTTGTTGTGTTTTTCTTCTTCTTACAACGTCCAACTGTTGTTGTTTTCTTTTGGCTGATCTTTTGATCTCTGGTTATTAGGACACCAATGATTTCCAATGACATTCCAAATTGTTGTGCCCAGTGCTTGTGCAATGGCACTGACTGAATCCCCTTTTTTCTTAGCTTCAAAATGGCTTTCTTTGTTGGCATACACAGCTCTCTGGTCATTGTGTTGGTTTATCCTTTTTAACAACAAATGCAGTCTTCACAGACAAAACCCAGGGCTCAAGACAAGACAAGACATTCATCGCTAGTAACAGTATAACAATCCATCTAACAGGGCACACCTGGGAAATAAGAAACACCTGTCAGTCACATGATCCAATATTTCTGATCACTTGAAAATCAGGTAGGTTTAAGCAAAAGGAGCAGTGTTCTAAACTGTTTTACCCATTAGGAAATAAAACCTGAAATTCTATTTAATCTCAAATCCAAATGTCTTCAGTGTATAGTAAAAACACCATGACTGGCTTCACTGTTCCAATACGTTCAGAAGAAGCTGTACCAGTTTAGACATATTGGCCAGTGCAGCTATATACATAAACAATGTTGTAGCAAAAACATGATGTAAGACATTGTTAGCCATTAGCCTAAGATAAATCTATTCCCAGTGACAGCTCTGCTTCTAGCTACCTTGGTTGTATCTTTCTTGAAATGGTCATGCATATGGATTGGCCTTATTCTGGGGCATCTCCAACTGACACTGACATGGTTTCTGTCCCTCTGGGAGTGAGAGACACTGTTTAGCCCAAATCACATACCCACTATTCAGTGCTAACCAGCTGGAGAGAAAATAACAGTTTTCAGTCCTGCTATGTAGCTTTTACTCGCCATCATAGGTTTCATGTATGGTCTCCAATCCTATCTAATTACCCCAAAAGACCAGATGCTTGCTGATAAAGCATATAATTCAGAACAGACTAATAGTTTATAGTACACTGAGGGATCCATTCTGATGAGCACTTTCAGGCAATCTGGCTACCCAGCACCATAAATAGCCATTAAGCACCACAGATTTGCTGCTTTGCTGTGAACTGTGCAAGTCTAATGGAGAAACCTGCTGCTGTGTTCAGTCAGCATTTTCGTATTTAATTCGCGCCTTAGCTTTGTCGAGATTAGTCCCCAATGTTCAGTTTGGACTTTAACAACTTGGTCATACAGAGTTTGTATGAAATGTTAAAAAAAAAAAAAAAAAAAAAAAGTTAACTACACAGGAAAATTGTTTGAATCCTTACAAAGAAGAGCTATAACTATAGCCATAATAGCACCTTAACGTTTTCATTAGTGCCATCACAATTAACGAAACCTGATCAATCAATTTAGAAAATAATCAATGAACATTTACTTCCATATTGAACTGGACGTGTTTTTTCAAAAAAAAAAGAAAAAGAAAAAAACAGGGTCTGATTTACACATCCTCCACTTAATAATAAAAATAATATCTGCATACCAGTGTTACACAAATTATGAGGGGTGCAAGTTAGCTAGTTTCATCACAATAATAAAGTCAACAAGTCAATATTTATTATAACAATGAAGTTAGCAAGCTAGCTGCTTTGTTAATAGGCAGAAATGCAGATGCTGACTGATGTTCGGCTGCAGCTATAGACTGTGGATTGAGTGCAGCGTATGGGCCATCTCATGCTTGACAATATCTCCACTGTGACCAGGTGTGACCAGGTGTCTCACATCCACCAAGAGACACCTGGTCACGCATCAAATGTCTGGAGGAAAGTGGAAGGAGGCTGCATGGAGTGCCGCTGTTGCTACCGTTGCCCCCAGCTCCATGGGATGTCATATGGTGTAGGAAGGAGACGTGGCAGCGAGAACGTGACCCTGGGCGAGATCTGGGGGCGGCCAACACCGAGGAACTTGGCTTGAGCTAGTATGTCACCAGGGATGGTTGACCTTTACAGGGAGGCTGTGTGACTGGTTGGTCCTGGCCTCTAGAAGCACATGAGGCTAGGAGGATCATGGGAGGCACACACCCCCCAGTAAAGAGACTTTTTTATGGTTTATTGTTGTCTCTGTTCTTCAGTTTAAGTTGTGTGCCACTGTAATCTGTTATTCTGTGTCATAGTAAGTTGAGTTAGTGTTTGTATGTGTAGGGGGTGGGGGTCATTAGAAGTAATGCTTGCTTATTCAGACAAATACATATTTGTGATTAGATGCTGACTCATACATATTTATGGTTGCTGGCAAAACCAGGTAATTATGTGGGTACAGAGCTGCTATGCTGCATTATGAAATACGGTATATTTAAGTAGTTAAGTTCAAAACAGTCAAAAGAAATCTGTAACAGGTATGCCTTTAAAGCACCAGACAAGCCAAGAGACAACCATACTGGTCCCCAGGGCGAGGAGTTTATTATGAAGTCACTCTGACCAGGAGCTCAGCTCTCCCTGTAATTATAACACCAAAGCATTTGGAGGTGTTTTTCAGCTTGTGCTTGTCTTTACTATTTCATCCATGAAAGGACCACATAATGGACGGAGCATAACTACATGCATTAATGTATTCTAAACTGGACCTAAGGGAGACTGTAGCATTACTGTTCATTACAATGCTTCTCAATGTCATTTTTACCCTGACATAAGGACCTGCTTTTCTAAAATATCAATGTCAGCTACTGTTTGTCCAGAAAATGTGAAGTGAGATTTTCTTTTCTGTTGATATGCAGCCAACAACTCTGTACAGAACAGATAATTATATATTAACTGTGATATTTGTGTGCTGATTCACTAACATCTAGTCAAATGCAAGTGATATTAAGTGCATAGGTCTGCTGCAATCACAATAACTGGATGTAACTTGTATTAACATTAACAGTGCTTTCCACTGAATAAGGTGGTTTGGCATACTATTTTATTTACCTGGGTAATATTTCATGTGCCACTGGCTGCCAGAGAAACACAAGGACTACAGTCTGTACTTGCAGAACTACAAATTGCTCATATGTGGTAAATGGAGCTGATATAATGGATAATGAGTGTAGATACAAGGAGGTGGTTTTAATGTAATGGCCAAATGGCAGGTGACTATAAGAGACTGGCATTGTTGGACTGACTTTGAAGAACTCACAATGTCCCCACTGGACAGAAGCAATTTTACTTCCAGTACAAAGCCCAGACTGATGACTCAGAGGACTTGCAGACTATGACACTCAAAATGCCCTAGTCTAGTATTTCAAGAACTGCACGCTACCAACTAATTACATTATTACTGAAATACATTATTAAGTATTTACACAGGGCGATCAAAGTCCAGCAAATGGTAGATAGCAGGTGTCATACAAATATGTCAGCGTTCATATGCATTTGTATTGACCCCAACAGTAGGCTACTGTTCTGAGATGTAGAAAAAGAAAGAATGAGGCCTTAAGTAGCAAAGAAAAGTTTTTCAAAGTTGTTCAAGTCAAGCGACTGTGAAGGCCATTCCATAAGTTTCAGCTTACATTTCTTGGTTGATTTTTTTAAAGCATATCTTGTCTTGTCAAATGTCAGGCTCTTTCTTTTGCTTTCAGAATAATAGTTTATTTACCTGGATAATATGTCATGTGCTGCTGGCTGCCAGAGAAACAGATGGACTACAGTCTGTAATTGTAGAACTACAAATTGCTCATATGTGGTAAATGGAGCCGATATAATGCATAATGAGTGTAGATACAAGGAGGTGGTTTTAATGTAATGGTTCAGATTTTGGTCTAGATGTACTTTTCTACCACTTATGTTGCATGTGCACTAATTCGACTTGTAGCTGAAAGTAGCAACACAATTTCTCTAGTCTATCAGATATGTATCAGTAGTATAAGCATTACAACATCAAGCCCATTGGCTCTGTATATTAGTGACCATTAGAGACTGCAGTATGGGACTATCTCTGAAAAATGTAAATGTCTCTGCTGACCGAAAGCAATTTGTTTTGTACTGGCCAATGCAATAGTCCAAACTGATGACACAGAAGATGACACCTAATGAAATGAAGGACAGTGTGGTTTACAGTAGGCTACAGTTCTGTACAACCCAGAGGAGTCAATAAGTAGTTCATAAACATCCTCTACTAACCTTTGTTTTAAATTCTTTGCCAGACTCATATGCACATGTGCATCTACAACCTTCTTTCTGAGGGCCTCAGAGAGCTATTTGGTGAAGTGAGTGGATTCACCATAGCAAGATCCAATCAAGAGAAACCCAACATAAATGTCTGAGGTTTAAATAAGACGGTCTGTTCCAGAATGCTCTCTAACGACATTCTAACCATTTGCACCTGATGCACCCGATTCTGATTTTAGGCAAGTCCTGGATTTCTATTAATTACATATCACTTATGTTTAATAAGCCATTTCTTCCTCCATGTCTCTATATTGTATATGTCTTACCTGCTTGTGATTCTGTTTGCACAGATGATTTCTACAGTCCTGTTAACTTGTACATATTGTTAGACAGGCTTGACTATCTGGTGAACTGACAAGTGTGCCATTTTGAACACAAGGCATGTTCTGTTCTTGTAGATAGTGATCCAGAAGTCTGTGACAAATGACTGTCCTGGGCCCATGTCTGATAAAAAGCTTAATTTCAGAAGAGGTGTAGGGGATACTCCTCTGTAAGGAGAAAACAGTGTGTTTCATGTTCACCACCATGAAGGCCGATTTCCTAGGTGTAACTCTTGTTGCAAAGAAAAGGGGCGTTTCATAACAGGCAGCTAACTAATGACCACAGAGTAGGAATGAGTATTGATGGGGTTTTATTGATGCTGATATTGTTACCAATACTTATCAATACTCTTAGTGATAACACTCTTCATAATGTAATGCAAAAAACAAAAAGACATGACATGAAAAGATGTGAAAAGGCTTTGGTCATTTGCTTACAGTTGAAAATATTAACAGTTATAAGCAATACAAAATGAATTACCCGTCTGTCAGACCAGCTATATGTTATATAAATAAGTATGTGGTATTGTTGGATATTTCAACATCAGATCACAGGGACGCTGCACTGAGGATGAAGCAGTCGCTTTGCTGAATTAGTCACACATGCAGCGCTGCTTCAGACTTATAGAAAGCATGTAACACTGAAGTTGCTGAGTTCACTTGCGTTCCCCCGGTACACACAACTACCACTTTACATATACGGAATTTACCTGCATTATCAGTACAAAATGAGCCCACACTTTTGAACATCTTACCCTTTCAGTCACGACAGGAAAGCAGAGAATTCTATGCTGCATTTTAAATGAATGGTCATGTATGAATGTATTAACATTACATAAATATGTTTGTTGAGGAGCTTATCAATATTTCAGGAACTGACCAGTCAGGAACTAGTACCAGTTCAGTTCCAGTTCTCGATACTTGTCACCATCAAGAAATGCCATCTATATCCATTTTGTGGAGCTTGATATGAGAAGAAACGGGCAATGTGAACAAAATACAGTATGTAGGTTTGTTCATTTTTCTTATGCAGATTTCCTGGTTTATTTATTATCTGAGGCACTATTTTTGAATTCACATATTACTATGGTTTTTAAGGGTCAGGCTAATTTTATAACTGACCCTTTTCAGGCATGTGCAAAAGTGTGAGCACCCTGGTCAAATGACATGTTTTGTTTATTTTGTGAAAATGAGAAATGATTTGTGAAAATAAGTCATACGTCCTCTACAGAACACTGAATGGAACATACTGGAGAAAAGTATTGCCCTCATACAGTCACAAAGGAACTGTAGTTAAAAACAGAGGCTTTGGGAAAAGCTGACTCTGCTACACTCTAATTTCAGCCTTTCGGCACCTTCAAAGACAAAGCAATGTGGCCCTGTGCACAGCCCCCCCGCCCAAAGCCCCCACAAACAGAGGAGCTAAATGACTGCCAGCATCTTCATTTCCCAAAGCACGACACCAGGCTAATTACAATAAAAGCTCCGCAGACAAGAATAACAAACACAAACGTTGCAGTGGCACTGAGAGGCGGGCAGACTCCTCTCCTCACAGTTTACTCTGCTAACAATGCAGCGTTTGACAGCAGTGAAGATGTCAGTTGGACGAAAAAAGAAAATTAAAGCAACAACAACTTTTGCATGTCTCTGTGCATGAGATACTGATCTAGTTAAACTGAGAAAAGCCATTCAATTAGGCTCAATCAAAGCATTAGTGCTAATCAGGAGGAGATGGGGAGCAGTTAATATTGTGGGGGAGAAGGTCAGGCGGGAGATTAGCTGTTAATTAAGAAGGTCTAAGGCTGAGGTTTCCATAGGAATCAACACGGATCAACGAAAACTCCACTTTGATTTTCCTTTTAAGCAAAGTCCTGGCAGTATACTACAAAGCTGAATCCAGACTGGTTTAGTTCGAGTCTGATAGTTTTGAGGTGGAGCTACAGCAAGTTTGGTGTCGTCAACTCACCTTACACTTCTCAAAATGGTTCTTGGTTTGGTCATACAGTTCTATGATTAATTTAGCTGGCTTAAAAAAAAAAAGTTCTTTGTTTTCTTCTAATTAATTATTCTATAGTTAAATTTCACCAAAAGTAATTCTACAGTGTTTCAGCATGAACCATGAAAACTTGCTGAATTATAGGCCTATAGGCCTAAATTGGGAGTTTTGTCCCCTGCCTCAAAAACACTCAACACTTCTCCTGTTCATTGCCTATAATTGTAAACTCTGATCCTGTTTGTGTACACACTACTGTATATCCTGTATATCTGCACTCCGGACACTCCACTTTACTTAAATACCGATATATGCATGCTTATTATGTTAATTCAGTCATTATCTGCTGATAACTGCGTCCCTTGCACATTCATGCACATTTCTTTCTTTCTTTCTTTCTTTCTTTCTTTCTACAGGTCTACAGTTATATTTGTATTTCTTGTATATATTTCTTGCCTCCTTGCGAAGTGAGATATATTTATCCATAGTGACCTGTACTATGTATAGTTTATAGTTAACAGGTAATAATACTGCTGCCGGTACCTACCAATTTAGGTTTTTCATACTGCACAACCCTGTTTTTATTTTTTAATTTGTATTTGTTATGTTTTACTGTGCTGTTTTTGTGAAACCGCTACTGGCTGCTAAATATCTATCTATCTTTATTGCAATAGCTAGTTAGCTAACTACTGACATTCTTACTGTGCTGTACAATACAACACTGTAGCATCACAGTACTGTCTCGCACCACCTTAAACTCCAGGAGGGATGGTCATGCAGAGCAGCCATGCACACAAACTCACAAGCAGAGAAACACTTTCCCTTGTAATTAAATAGTTGTTGTTTTAACATATTTACAGCAATGTTGTTTGTGCTTGATTCTGTTGGGCTGTGTAGTGGTTGGCGTGGTTCTCCTCTGTTGCTGCTTTCAGTAAAAGAGCCTTCACGTAAGAGCAGAGGATGGAGCCCAGCAGTGAAAGAAGCAGCACATCAAAGATGGGAGGCAAGACTCAGCACCAGAGCCTAACAAATGGACCATGTTCGGAGCTACAGTAGAAGAATTCTACCAATTATTAAAACATTTCTTCCTAATACAGCCGTTAGAATGTGAATGAAGTCACTCAGCATGGTTTAATGTGAAATGCCCTACTGTAGAGACACTTAGGAACTCACAGTAGTGGTGATAGGAACCATGGATCACAAATATAGCCATTTCACAGACCAAATCAGAATGTTTGTATGCATAAACGTTGATTAGGTGGATACCTCGCATCCGGTCAGTAGAAGCTGCTCATTTTAAATAGCAGTACAAACAAAACAGCCTAAACTAAAATACTGTCACTAAGCATAAAAGACTGCTCTGTTTGAAGCTGTAACGTCAAACGGGAAAATGGGTCTATGTGCCTTTAGGAAGTCCAAAGGTGCCAAATTTGTTTCATGAACATAACTGTTCACATACTTGCCTATATGCTATGCATGATACTGGAGGCTTCCTCTAGAGGGCAGACGACTGTGTTTGCCCAACATTTTGCCCAGTGCTTTCCCTCAGGCCAGCGCTCTAGCCAAATGAGGATCAAGACAACCAGGCTACAGAGAAGCTTCTTCCCTCATGCCACCACACAAACAGCTGACCACTACAATGCCCATAACATATCCCCACTCCTGTTATTTATCTTCAGTTACATAAACACGTTACAGTCCACACTCGGGACACTTCTCACTTCCTGTTCTTGCTGCACTGCACTTCTTACTTATCTTAGTAACAGTTTCACACAACACTCCACGCTCTGTACCGAGTGTCTCAGACTGGTGTTAATCTGCCTCCACATCTGGACTGCTGCACTCAGCACTTCAATATACATATACCACTCTGTACAATGTAAGGTGTGTGTGTATACATGTGTTAGGAATGTGTGTTTTTGTACTGTGTGAAATGTTGTCACTCTGTGCACTGAGAGCTACTGTAAGCAAAGACAAATTCCTTGTATGCGTGAACATAGTTGGCCAATGAAGCTTGATTCTGATTCAGATTTTCCACCACACACAGACATAATGGTCTCAGATTTGTTTTCCTATCTACTTTTAAAATAATACTGAGACTAATACAAGTTTGCTAATTTGTGACTATGCAGCAGCAAGAAAACATCATGCATGCAAGTAACAGCAGACTTAGTCACACAGCATGCCTTTCTTCAAAACCCTCCGCCATTTGGATGCTGCAGAGTACCTGCACTGGCCCTAGCGTTTCTGCACAACCAACACACCAACCAGACGCAGGGTACGTGAATGTGTAGTTAACAGCAAGTATCTCTCTACTTTTAAAGTCAAGAATATTTTTTCACCAACATCTGAAATGGGGTCAGAAATGTAGGTGAGTTCTAGTCCATTAGAAACTTGAGAAAACAGCAAAACGTTTACACCACGCTGCGAGTGTGGTGCTAAACTGTGCGGTGTATAGGGCAGGATGATGCACAAGGTTTTCAGCACCGCATGCCTGCAAAGGGCTAAAAGAATTTGCCAAGCATGATTTAAAGCCCACTCAACTGCAAAGCCATCAGCGTAGCCTCACTGGCCAAAACAGAGATGCCAACACTTTTACATGAGTGATATTGTGGAAACTGTTTCGGAGCACGGCCAGAAACAGACTGCCTAACAGTATGAAAAGCATATTTTATGCTACTGTCTCAATTTCCATAATCTGTTACTATATCAAGCCTTCTCCTTCTCTGTGTCTAAGTTGAGCCACTTTCGGTTTCCATAAAGAACCTTTGAATGGATGGTTCTCCATGTTTATCATAACTATAGTATTGGCTTTCAATTTGCATACAGCCAGGCTTAATTTCTGATTCAGATCCAGAACCTCCCAGATTGGACCCAGTACCAAAAATAGTGTATTTGCAAGAATACTGAGATTGAATGACTCAGTTCAGTGACTCAAGTTTAAGGACCAAGACACCTATGTAAGAACATTTGCTACAGTCTGTGCGTGTGTACTTACTGAACCTTGCCATGGATTCGGTCTGATTATAAGGCTTGTCTGGGGATCAGGGTGCAGGCAGAGGTCCGAAAGCACAGAAGCAAATAACAGAAGTAAAGCTTGCTCAGATGAATAGCCTGTAACACCCACAGCCCTGCAGGCAAATCACGCTGAACTGCACTCAACTCAACTGCTCTGCTCTGCTCCTGCAGCGAGTACGTCTGTACCAATGAGCATCAGCTCCAAACACACACTCTGACCTCTCTAACGTCCCCTACTACATTCAGGCCCACACACAATACCGTCAGGGGGAGAGATGTCAGAAGCATTTATTTAGACTTTAAGACTATTTAATAACTCAGAGAAACTAACTGACCTGTGTAACTGTGGAAACTATCATCAGTGAAAAGAGGAATTCACTTTTGACTGATTTGATTGAGGATTATTAAGAAATCGCTTGTGGAAGTGTATGGCTATTTGTGAAAAGTCTGTGAGGCTCAGATGTTAAGATACATGGGAACTTCACAAGACATCGTTTAGTGCTTTGGTTTATTAACCGTGCAGAATTTCCCGAACTGTGAACCCAAACAC
>JAVGWN010002781.1:0-10819 GCA_034552555.1 Semaprochilodus insignis
GAGAGAGAGAGAGAGAGAGAGAGAGAGAGAGAGAGAGAGAGGGAGTGAGACAGAGAGAGAGAGTACTGCAGACCAGTCAAGCCTGGCCCAATGAGCCAGCTCCCTATAATACTGCACCAGCTGAGTGTGTGTGCAGACTGATGTTTGCCTCTGCAGGAGAATCCAACTGCCTTTAACGCCCTACCTAACACAGACACAAACACACACACACACACACACACACACACACACACACACACACTCTCTCCATCTTTACGTATGTGTGTGTATATATATATATAAACTTGGGGCCAGTGCACAACTTGAAACATAAGCCGTCTGTATTAAATGTGCAGGCACACAGACAGACAGACAGACACACACACACACACACACACACACACACACATATACATACAAACACACACACACACACACACACACACACACAGGCAGACGCACATACATACAGACACACACACGGACACAGACAGACAGACAGACACACACACAGATACAGACACACACATAGACAGACAGACAGACAGACACACACACACACACACACAGACAGACACACACAGCTGCTGTTGGCAGACTGCTGCAGCTGTGGCACACACACTCTGAATGCAGCATGACTGAGACTCTGGTGAGGTGCAGTAAACTCTATTGGCCAGCAGTGGGCAACACTGCACTGAGAGACAGCACTCGGCAAGCACATGAAAACAGAGTTAACGTTTAGGTCTATTACATCACTCAGTCGTCTAAAACGCCCCCTCTTATACTCTTCACTTGTTTATATCGGTGAGGCTTTATGTACCAAATTTGGCCAGAATTAAGTTTTACAGGACAATGTTCCCTTTATTCTGTAGTATTACTGAGACTGGCTGACATAGAAAGCAGACCAGGCTGAGTTTATATGCAAAGGTTATGTATCGGTGCTGGTGTCGGAACTGGAAAAGCTGGATCGGTGCATCAATAAGGACAGCCCACAGCAGTGTTACTGGCGGGCTGCGGAATAGCTATGGTAACAGGTAATAAACTGAAGAGCAGCAAGACAGCGGCCACATTTCACGTCAGCCAATCACGGTGACCTGCCCATCAGCAGCGGCAGTAAGAAAGAGCTGATATTTGACCGTCTGTCTAAATGTACATTTATGAAGTGATCCACCAAAGACTTGGACCAAAGACCTTTCAGTTTATTGGATGATGCCTTTATTTGCATAAGCACCCACGAAAACTGGAACTGAAGTTGCTCACGGCAAACCCTCACTGATGTATGCGGAAAATGCTGGACTGGATAAGAGAGGCAGGGATGAAGGAATGAATGTGATCCATCCTAAAACAAGCTCATTCTCGCTGTGTGATGTGATGCTGTTAGCTGTGTAGCTCTTTCTCTGAGGTCAATAAAGCGGCAGTAGTTTTGCCATCATAGGCGACTTCTATATAAAGAGGTGGATAAAGAGCATCAATAAAAAAAAAACAAAAAAAAACATTTTAAAGCTTAATAACTTTTAAAGAAGAAGAAATGTCAGTATTTGTATCAGCACCCACGGTTTTAATACAGCTTGTTCAGACTGCCTCAGGTTTATTTCTCAAATCAGACCTTTTGAGACGACCGTTATGTGTTATTTGCAGGTGATCAGTTCAGATTTGTGTGTCCAGACATTACCAACCCATCTGCATGAGGTGCCGTGGCAACAACGTCGGTGTCAGTAACTATATTACAGCCTGTCAGAATGACCGTGTGGGTCGTATCACCCCCTACACTTCCTGTAGTGTATTACAGTCTGTCAGAATGACCGTGTGGGTCGTATCGCCCCCTACACTTCCTGTAGTGTATTACAGTCTGTCAGACTGTCAGACAGTCTGTCGCTCCTGGCTGGTCTTCCTCTACGGGCCATCAGGCCCCTGCAACTGATCCAGAACGCAGCAGCTCGACTCATTTTCAATCTTCCGAAGTTCACCCATGTGACTCCACTGCTGCGCTCCCTTCACTGGCTTCCTGTAGCTGCCCGCATCAGATTCAAAACTCTGACGCTCGCCTACAAAGCCAAGAACGGACCAGCCCCTCCCTACCTTATGGCAATGGTGAAGAGTCGATCTGTACCTCGAGCCCTTCGCGCTTCAAGTACAGCTAGACTCGAACCGCCATCCCTGAAGTCTCATGGAAGACAAGCGTCCAGACTCTTCTCTGTCCTGGCTCCCAGATGGTGGAATGAACTCCCACTGGGCGTTCGAACAGCAGAGTCTCTCGCGGTCTTCAAACACAGACTAAAGACCCATCTCTTCATAATGCACTTAAGTGAGTAAGCACTAGTAGAGGTGTAAGTTGTGTATGTACTTGTGTTGTGTTGCACTTATATTGACCTTATAATGACCTTTTCTTTTCTATAGGTGTGAGCACTGGGCTGGGGTTGCCAGGTAGTGCTCTTTTTGCTCTATATGTGTGTATTGATCTATCTAGGTATCAGCACTGGCCCCCTGTTCGGGCAGTGTCTGAGCTCAGGGTGAGTTTTAGGCTCTAAACTTCCTGTACTAGCTGGAATATTATCCAACGGAACACTAAGCACGGTTGTAAGTCGCTCTGGATAATAGCGTCTGCTAAATGCCGTAAATGTAAATGTAAATGTAGAATGACCGTGTGGGTCGTATCGCCCCCCTACGCTTCCTGTAGTGTATGACAGTCTGTCGGAATGACTGTGTGGGTCAGTAACTATACCCAAGGTATTGAAACAGAAGCTGTGTTATTGTGCCATCTCTAGTGTTCTGTTTGAACACACAAATTCATTTACATATTGCAACCTTCTGCAGTATTAGTATCACTGAGGTTGATAATAATAATAATAATAATAATAATGTTTATTTATAGAACATCTTTCATACCGTAGGCAGCTTAAAGTACTTTACAGACAGCTGACATCAGTAATGGGGGAGGAATACTACTACTACACACACACACACACACACACACACTTAAATACCATGTTAATGTAGTTGTAACTAAACGCTGAGTTAAAGAGATACGGGTTTAGGTGTGTATTAGAGTGAGCTCAGAGCTCGACAGTCTAATAGAAGCTGAACTGAGCTCCACAGTCTAGAACCAGAGTAACAGAGAGTCTCTCCATGTGTCCTGTATTCTACAGAAGGCATTTTCAGAAGGCCAGCACCTGTAGATCTACGATCACCAGCTGGAACAGAGAGAGGTTCTGTGATGTAAGCAGGTTCCAGATTATTTTGAGCCTTATAGACCAGCAGCAGAGCTTTAAACTCTATTCTAATAGATACAGGCAGCCAGCGCAGCTCTTTCAGAACAGGAGAGATACGAGCTCTGTGTTTAGGTTCTGTTAGGATCCGAGCTGCTGCGTTCTGTACGAGCTGCAGGGGGTAGGCGGTTCTCTTAGGAACCCCAGTAAGAGGATCATTACAGTGATCAATTCTGCTGGAACAAACGCATAAACGAGTGTCTCTGCATCGCTCTGAGACAGAACAGGCGGAACTTCAGTGATACCGTATCTCTTAGATGATAAAAGGCTATTTTAGTGACTGAGTTGACATGAGATGAGTCTAAGATCACGCCCAGGTTCCGTACTTCAGGTTTTATATTAGTAGCTAAAGAACAGAGTTTGTCGTAAAGCACCGTTCTCTGAGTTTTAGTACCGAGAATCACTATTTCAGTTTTTTCTTCATTCAGTTCTAGAAGATTCTGTGACTCCACTGAGAACCATGTGACACCCAGCTTCTAAGTCTTTCTACCGAGTCTAGATTATCCAGAGGAATGGAGATGTGTGTCATCAGCATAGCTATGAAAGTTAACATCATGTTTCCTGATGACATCACACAGAGGGAACAGTACACAGAGAGCAGCAGAGGCCCTAAAACGGACCCCTGTGGTACTCCACTAGAAATACTCATTTTTACAATGCAATAATGATCAATGAATAATATACCATGAAGCTTTAGAGTGAATGGAAGTGGCTCTGAAGTGCCAGTGCTGTGCTGATGGTATAAAGCATTCCTAAAGGCGTGTACCTCAGCTTTCAGAGTGATGCGATTCATGATCTCCTTGTGATCCACCAGAGAAAGCTCATCCACGTCCTCTTTAACGTGGCCCGAGTCTGTGGACTTCAACCTGAAACCAAAAGACTGTGTTATGGTCCCGGTGCACACATCCGCGCCGAAGAAAGACTTCTCAACATCAAGCTGTATACGTACCTGTCTTTGGCTAAAGCCTCCTTGCTGTTGGAGGGGGGTATGTGGGGAGCAGGGTCCTGAATGACATCATCACAGTGTTGGGGTGTGTCCTGGTTAAATAGAAAATTCAATTAGTTCAAATTCTTCAGATCCTAATTTGGTTATTCAAAGTTCAGTGTGTCAAGTCATTGCTTCTTGTATAATGCAATGAAACAATATCACCCCCTACACTTCCTGTAGTGTATTACAGTCTGTCAGAATGACAGTGTGGGAGGTCATATCACCCCCTACACTTCCTGTAGTCTATTACAGTCTGTCTGAATGACAGTGTGGGTCGTATCGCCCCCTACACTTCCTGTAGTGTATTACAGTCTGTCCGAATGACCGTGGGGGTCGTATTGCACCCCACACTTCCTGTAGTGTATTACAGTCTGTCCGAATGACCGTGTGGGTCATATCACCCCCCACACTTCCTGTAGTGCATGACAGTCTGTCAGAACGACCGTGTGGGTCATATCACCCCCCACACTTCCTGTAGTGTATTACAGTCTGTCAGAACGACCGTGTGGGTCATATCACCCCCCACACTTCCTGTAGTGTATTACAGTTTGTCAGAATGACCGTGTGGGTCATATCGCCTCCTACACTTCCTGTAGTGTATTACAGTCTGTCAGAATGACCGTGTGGGTAATATGAACATTATAGAACACTTTTTAAATGAACAATTGAAGTCATATCACACAGGTACTCACCGAGAGGTGTGTAGCGTCTCCGTTGGCCTGAGCGGCAGAGTACAGGTTCACATACTCTCCCTCGGTACCTTCATCATTGGCACTCTCACTCTACAGGGAGACAGAAGGGACAAAACGATGGTTCATGCAAAGATACATAAACACACACTAGACAAGAAGACAAGAAGAGTCACCTGTGACTGAAATGTACCTAACAACATGTGATACCTCCACAAGCTGTGATTATATATAAACCATATAACTGTACATATTAAAATGTGTTCATTACAAAGAGGTAAGAACTTGACCACACGACAGACATCCCCCCAAAGTCTACCGCTGCATATTGGTCACTTGACCAAGCTAGAGCTTTGTAATGTTGTATATATTGAAAATATAAAACATTTTTAATTAAACATTTCAAAAAACAATTATTGTTCATAACTGGATTCAATTAACTGGTTCAAGACTTTGACCCATGCAATTGTCTTAGCCTCAGAAAGCCCACCCACACTGGGGCACGATGTCATCATTGACCAGTGGACATACAGCACAGTGTGAGGTATAGGCCCTTTAAAACCCAAACCTCACTCCCGTCTGTGTGTGTGATAGACCGGAGAGATTAGAGTTGGTGAATAGGGGCAAAAACGACCTGCAGGAACTCGTCATGAACACCAGCGAGAGCATTCCAACCCGGCCCATTCTCTTAACCTCGCGCATGCACGGCTCAACATGTTTCCCAGGGAGGGCAGGAAGCATCTCCCTGTTCTATTCCGCCGGAGGAATTCCGGAATGCGAACATTCCACAGAGACCCGAGGGAGGATTAGAACTGAGAGGGAGAGAATCTGTCCATATGCTTCTCAAACACGAGTCAATCAGGGTTTTTTTTTTTTTCCCCCTTCTCTTTTTCTCGTGGCCATGTGAAGGAGGACAACACATGGTCAAGTACTCGCTCTATATGACTGTCTCACATACAGTACATATGTTTATTTATTTATTTATTTATTAACTATTATTACCCCCCATTACTGATGTCAACTGTCTGTAAAGCACTTTGAGCTGCCAACTGTATGAAAGATGAAACATTATTTTTATTTATTTATTTATTTTGCATTGTTTCTAAACCACTGTTCACATTTAAAAGACCCATGTCAGCGAAAACAAAATATATTCCACATCTGACGAAGCCTGCAAACACCCATCAAGTTTTAAACCATTCACAGTGATAAAGGGTCAAACCCAGTCCGTATTGAATTCATTGCTACTTTTGACATCACAAAAAAACCCTTATATAACTCACACATGTTCACCTGCGCATTAATTTTGGCTGTTTTTAGTAAAACCAAATAAATAAAGCCACAAAAGTTAGAAGTGAGTATAAACGCCTCGTCATTATAAGACAAAACACTAAATACGAGAACAATGTTTCGGATACGGGCCCTTCAAGCTGGTTGGTGACACTGACCATGTTGAGTCAAATGTTTTTACAGTCTTATCTCTTCCACTGAAGCACGTGTACAGACGACTCTCAGGTAGATCTGATCTACTCATCAGAGGCTGCACAAACTTGTAGAGTCCAGCTCAGGTGCATGATGTCATTGAAGCAAAAGGGAGACAAACCAAACACTAAACACTAATACACACACACACACACACACAAAAATAAATAAATAAAATTATATATATATATATATATGTGTGTGTGTGTGTGTATATATATATATATATATATATTTTAATTACACATTAGAAAAACTGTAAATCATTTAATCTGTAATGTAAGAAAAAAAGACTTTATATGGCATATATATGGTCAGTAGAGAGTGGTTTTGGCCCTCTGCCAGCCTGTAGCTGTGTTGTCCTGTGTGTTTGCTGCTTGACCTTGTTCTTATGAACCAGACGCTCACTGTATCTGCCAGTAAAGCTAGAACCCAACCTTCTGTTCCTCACCAAGAACCTGCTGTACATGTGGAGATGCTGATTGGTGTGGTCTCTTATTTCTATCTATCTATCTGTCTATCTATCGGTTTTCCATGACATGGGTCTTTTAAATTTGAACAGTGGTTTAGAAATAACGCAAAATAATAAAAATACAAATAACAATAATAATAATAATAATAATGTTTAATAATAATGTTTCACCTTTCATATATATGGCAGCTCTCTCTCTCTCTCTCTCTAATTATATGTATATATTATTATATATTATTATCTATAACATCCTGGGGTCTGGGATCCACAAAGATGCCAGAGGGGCCCGTACTGCAATCCAGAGCATGATGAAGCCGAGGCCACTGCATGTTCCCATCCATCCACTGAGCCTTTCTTGCACCTCATGCTCTCGAGAGAAAGCCCGTCACGTGTACTTCACCACTGACCCTGGAGCTGCCTCTTACCGGAGGGCTGGAGACCGGTGTCCTTCAGAGCTGACCTGAGAACAGGGCTTTAAAAAGGCCCAAAACTTCCCACTCCAAACCTCTACACACAGATTAAGGGGGTTTTAGATAAGCGGGTGGGTCAGAGACTTAAAAACGTAAACCCAGATAAACGCAGGACAGAGATTAGATAAAGTGCTCAGGTCCGCCTCTGGCCAGCCACACGTTAAGACCCAAAGGGCGGGATCAGAGCAGGAAAGCGTATAAACAACCTTAAAACTGCGTTTAAACAACATTTAAAACCCAATCCCTGAGAAACATCAGACGAGGACATGAGAGGCACACGGGAAGCTGCGCCCGCAACGACAACCACGTATATTACAAGCGCACAACAAGAGCAGATTCAGCAGATCAGCTTGTTATGAGGCAAAAATAACTCCGCGGAACATTGTGTGGCGTGCGTATATATTTAGAACTCAATAAATCCGAAAGTGGAACTTTGAGAGGAATCAAAGGAACCCATAAAATGAGAACTGACAAAGAACATAAGCAGCACAAACAAAGGCTAACCACATGCAGGATCCAAAAACAGACAGCAGAAAATAGCACATCCAGACCACGCAGCAAACGTACACATCCTGGAATAAGCACAGCCCTAGGAGGACGTTTCAGGGAGCCACACAACATAAATTCCGGTTTTCATTCTTTACGGATAACTTCAGTCTAATTTCCTGTCCTAAAGTTCGATACAGCAGAGAGCGAGGTGAATCAGGGTGGCTAAAATACGGTGAGGATGCGCTGCTGCCAATTACACTGAACTGTAAAGCCTGAAATGATCATGTAACCTCGAACCATCCTGCGCCACTCCACCGGAAAAATCGGAGCCGTTCCAGCACCATTAACTCTCTGGTCTGGAACCGTGGAACCTGTGATGCAAGTGGTGAAAGGGCGTGGCGCTGCACGATAAACTGCACTGAGCTGAACTCGTGAACACTCGCATCCCACCAGTGATGTGCTCATGGAGGAGCGCATTCAACAGGAGGGTCCGTCTTCTAAGGAACTACAATGTTAAACCTTCAGAACGGTTCTCGTTTAATCCGTGCGGGACATCCGGAATGTGGGACACACTACAGATAGCTAAGGACCTTAACGTGCTGCTTTATAACAGTCCACCTTCATAACAGACAGAGGAAACACGTACGAGTTCTCCTGCAGGTAATCGCTGTCTATGATGGTCCCTCTGGGCCGAGCACAGATGCTGAAAGAGCTGGTTCTGGATGGTGAGATATACGCCCTCAAAGCAGGAAGCACAGTCTCCACTTGAAGAACATGTTGCGCCATGTTGGTTTTATGCTCTGCTTCCGGACTAAGGACCGCCCACCTCCAGATATACGTAATTGCTCGGTTCTCAAACCAGTGGAAAAGGGGGCCCGTTTTTAAAGGGTTCAGTAGAGCCTGGGAACCGGCACCAGCACGGGCACTGGCATCCTGTTGGTGGAAAAGAGGCAACGGAGGCTTCAGGCTGGAAGTTTTTCCACATGGTGTCGCACATCTTTGCGTATAGGTCATTTCCAAATGACGTCACGTCACTGTGTTGCTGTGGCGGGAACTGCAGATGGAGGGCATGAAGTGATTATCTACATAGAGAGCATCACAAGCCCTCAAACTGCCTCAGGCTTGCACCGTTTACAGCTGCTCAAAATAGATCCAGTTATACTGCATATGGAAAACTGGAGGATGAGGAGGGGCGGTTTTCCGTTGTCGGGATGAGCGAGTACTGTATTTTGTACAGTTGGGCTTTGTTGACAGTCATTTCTCTCATAATATCATCTTGACAAGCACAGTACGGGTTCGCCTCCACCACCATCGGCACCAAATGACCTATTAATTAGGGATGCACCAGATTTTTGGCCAAAAACTGAAACTGAAGAAAATGAAACGTGGCTGCAGGTCGAAAACAGAACACAGTTTTTCATGGTGTTTCATTAATTTTGCCACTTTTTCATCACTGCATAAATTAAATAGGCTAAATCCCAAATAGCAAGCGGATGTGGGCCACATGTGGCCAAGATATGGCATTACTGGCCCACTGTCTGCATTGGCAATCTGCTGTGAGCCAAAAGTGGCCCACATGTTTACAACATGCATTTGGCCCACATGCCCCATAACAGATCTGGTCCACTTCTGGCACAGATACGGCAGAGTTATGGCCCTAATGTGGTGCAAATGTGGCCCACATCTGGCTACCGGGGGCGGTCCACCCAAGTGCCGTCAACCCATCTGGCAAGTGGGCCAGACCGGGGCCAGAACAGTTCTGCTGACTGAGATGTATTTTTGTCTTGGTTTAAAGAGAAAACAATCAATAAACTGCAGATTAAACACACTTACTGAACACAGCACGTCTTAACATCCCAGTGGAACTGAACACGCTGGTGTAAAATCAGGGGTTGTGTTTCTTTAAGGAGACATTCGGTGCATTAACGTCACATCCACAGGCTCATAAAGAAGCTCCACGTTTAGGTCTTTGATATAGATATATAATGGCATTAGTAGATAATTCACTCATATCCTGAACAGACAGGTCCTTCACCAAGTTCCCTTTCAATAGTCAGACTGATCCACTCGAGTTCTAGAGTCGAAGAACCCGAGTTCAAAAGCGTCTTTCTGCACATACACAGTTTCATATGACATGACCTGATAGTGTTCACGTTCGTATGACTTGTCTGAGAATACTGTACGGCTCTTCAGCGGATTGAACATTGCAGATCATAAGCCAAACCACATACCTGGACTGTTTTTATACCTGGCATCCCATGACGGCTCATTTCTGCACTTCCTAAATCATTAGAATCAAAAAGCTGAAAACTAGAAAGAAATATGACCCACTGCAGCGAAGGGTTTCAGGAATGAGTCTGCTGTGTTTCAACCAGGAGGCGCAGAAGAAGGCGCCCTGGTTACTCGTCACTCACCATGGGTGTGGTCAGAGAGGCGTGGCCACTAAGGAAGGAGTTAGACACAGACAGGCTGAGGCCTAGAGCAGACTCCACTTCCTCCGGAACACCAGCGGATGGAGGGAGAAGAGAAAGGGAAGAGGAGGAAGAGGAGGAGGGAGAGGAAGAGTGAGAAGCCTACAGAGAGGAAGAGCAGAGGGACAGAAAGAAAGGCAGAAAGAAAAGAACGGAAAACCAGAGTAAGAAAGAAGTAAACAAGCTAATTCAACTAAGAGTTAACTAGCTAACCTGAAGAACAACTAGCACACACAGAGAGTGAGAGAGAGAGAGAGAGAGTGGTCGAGTGAGTGAGTGAGTGAGTAAGTAAGAGAGAGAGAGAGAGGAAGAGAGAGATAGATAGATAAATAGATAGATAGATAGATAGATAGATAGATAGATAGATAGAGAGTGTGAGTGAGTGAGAGAGGGAGAGAGACAGACAGAGAGAGAGGGAGAGAAAGAGAGAGTGAGAGAGAGAGAAAGAGAGAGTGAGAGAGTAAGAGAGAGGGGGAGAGAGAGAAAGAGAGTGAGAGAGAGTGAGAGAGAGAG
>JAVGWN010002782.1:0-10819 GCA_034552555.1 Semaprochilodus insignis
ATGCCTTAAATGTCTGCTTTGATTGGCTGGCCTGTAGTGCACCTCTGGGCACACTGTAGTGCACCTCTGGGCTGAAACACACACACACACATCTGGCTGCGATAGGTTAACTCATGGAGGGCAACACTGCTTGCTAAATGTCTGCAGTCGTGGCTGTTGGTGACAATTTGTCAGTTCTCCCACTCCGTGGTTCATGTAGGTCTTCCAGATCCTTCAAGCCATTGGTGTGTGCCTTCTTCTATCCACGGCCACCAACAGCATGCTATGGTAGTATCCGCACATTGATTAGACCATCCTGCTTCCCGGAGCACTACGATGCGACACCCTCTCCAACTCTTCCAACTGCTGGAATTGCTTCTGAACTCTTCTCCGAGGCATACTAACACGCTTGCAAATGATGCTACCAACACAGCAGCACCACCTCAACAGGACGACCTTATATAGTCAGCTTGCTTACTTCACATGCTTGAACCATTCGCATGTCTCATGATGTCAAACCTACCCACCAAGCCTCATTCCCATTATATATTACAATATATTACATATTACAATATAAATATATATAATATATAATATAAATAAATACACATCATACACAGATCAGATCTCCCAGACCATTAAGCAGACACAAATGTTGTTCACTTGTCCATTTGTGGAGGAGGTAATAAAAGAGGGCTGTGACTGTGGTGGGAGACGTAGGTGGTCTCTCTAAAATGGTTCATGAACCAGTAGAAGTAGAGGGGCTCATGGAAGACCCTTGTACAAGAGGATGGACCATACATGAGAGTATAATGTGAGGCTGAAGTTTGCTACCTATTCCCCAGCTGCTTGTTCGAATCCCCCCGTTCCACCTTAAAAGCTGAGGCGCTAGAATGGAACTGTTGCACCTTTTAAGGTGGAACTGGGGAATTCGAACGATTAAGGTGGAACTTTTAAGGTGGAACGGGGGAACTTCAGCCTCACATTATACTCTCATGTATGGTCCATCCTCTTGTACAAAGGTCTTCCATGAGTGAAAGCACAGCTACAAAAAGTCACTCATTTAGACGAAAGAGGAAACTCACGTAGGATGATGTCGATGGCAAGAGGGGGCTGCTGCCTGCAGCTCGGGTCGAAGCTCCTGTTGGTCGCGTCCATCTCCAAGCCGTCCTCAGCCACAAGTCAGGAATCCAAGCCACCAGCACGAAGTCTCCAGCCACAGACGCATGGAAGGGCAGCAACTTTGCACCAGAGCTGTGTTTTCCTCTCTGTCCCCGCCCCCAAACGCAGATGGTTGGCAGACCACCTTTAAGGCGTCTCATCAGAACCCCACCTTAAATGAAGCGATGTCAAAACCCTCATAGTCCCGTCAAAACTCCCATCAGTTCCTCCATCAGCCGCTGTGGGGGCGCTGTGCTCTCCCCATTCTGGGGCCTCCTTAGCCCCATCACATGGTCATCAGCCTCCAGAGAAACCCACACAACAAAGCAGTTAGAGCAGTCATGTGGGTAGGCTGGTCGCTGCCGGCATTCTGTACTGATAAAGTGACACTCCACCGAATTTTCAAAAAGCCTATTTATACTATATTAGTATAAACAGCTGAGGAAAGCAGTCAGATTGGATCTGGGGTGAAATGCTTCTATCCAGGGAAACATACAGAGTCACACTGGTCATAGTGGTGGTGATGGGAACCAGACGTCCACCTCCAAAAAGCGCCATCACTGGAAGTTATTATAGGCAATGGCTATGAATATGCTGCCTGATGTTGGAGACACTGTGTTAGGCCGTTTTTGTGATGGAGTTTTGGCTTAAACTGTTTTTTAATCCATTCATTTTAATCCATGCATGGCGGTGCAGTACACGCAGGACGTCGTGACCCCTGTGATGGACTTTCCTTCCGCCCAATGAGCGCTGGGAGAGACTCCAGCACCCCTAAGATGATAAGCAGTATAGATGATGATGATGATGATGATCACCAATTTACCATCATCAGCATTAAATATAAAAACCCATTACACACATGTGTAATAATAATAATAGATGTCTATTCATAGAGCACCTTTCATACCATTGGCAGCCCAAAGTGCCTTACAGACAGCTGACATCAGTAATGGGGCAGCAATACAACTACTACTACTAATAAATAATAAATAAACCTATACGTACATATATACATACATTCATGGGACAACACTGAAGATATGACACGTTGATACAATGTAGTCAGTGTGCAGCTTGTATAACAGTGTAAATTTGCTGTGCCCTCAAAATACTCAACACACAGCCATTAATGTCTAAACCGCTGGCAACGAAAGTGAGCACACCCCTAAGTGAAAATGGCCAAATTGTGCCCAATTAGCCATTTTCCCTCCCCGGTGTCATGTGACTCGTTAGTGTCACAAGGTGTCAGGTGTGAATGGGGAGCAGGTGTGTTAAATTTGGTGTTATCGCTCTCACACTCTCTCATACCGGTCACTGGAAATTCAACATGGCACCTCATGGCAAAGAACTCTCTGAGGATCTGAAAAAAGAAGTGTTGCTCTACATAAAGATGGCCGAGGCTATAAGAAGACTGCCAACACCCTGAAACTGAGCTGCAGCAGGGTGGCCAAGACCATACAGCGGTTTAACAGGACAGGTTCCACTCAGAACAGGCCTCGCCATGGTCCACCAAAGAAGCTGAGTGCACGTGCTCAGTGTCATATCCAGAGGTTGTCTTTTGAAAATAGACGTAGGAGTGCTGCCAGCATTGCCGCAGAGGTTAAAGGGGTGGGGGGGTCAGCCTGTCAGTGCTCAGACCACCATACGCCACACACTGTATCAAACTGGTGTTAGTTAAAGATGATGCACAAGAAGCCCGCAAACAGTTTGCTGAAGACAAGCAGACTAAGGACATGGATTACTGGAACCATGTCCTGTGGTCTGATGAGACCAAGATAAACTTATTTGGTTCAGATGGTGTCAAGCGTGTGTAGCGGCAACCAGGTGGGGAGTACAAAGACAAGTGTGTCTTGCCTACAGTCAGGTATGGTGGTGGGAGTGTCATGGTTTGGGGCTGCATGAGTGCTGCCGGCTGTGGGGAGCTACAGTTCGTTGAGGGAACCATGAATGCCAACATGTACCGTAACGTACCGAAGCAGACCAGGATCCCCTCCCTTCTGAAACTGGGCCGCAGGGCAATATTCTAACACGATAACGACCCCAAACACACCTTCAAACGGAAGGTGGAGCAGCGCAAGGTCTCTAACATCCACCAGCTCCGTGATGTCATGGAGGAGTGGAAGAGGATTCCAGTGGCAACCTGTGAAGCTCTAGTGAACTCCATGCCCAAGAGAGTTAAGGTAGTTCTGGGAAATAATGGTGGCCACACAAAATATTGACACTTTTGGGCACAATTTGACCATTTTCACTTAGGGGTTGAAAATTACTCACTTTCATTGCCAGCAGTTTAGACATTAATGGCTGTGTGTTAAGTTATTTTGAGGGCACAGCAAATTTACACTGTTGTACAAGCTGTACACCGACTACTTTACATTGTATCAAAGTGTCATATCTTCAGTGTTGTCCCATGAAAAGATATATATATATATATATATATATATATACACACACACACACATACACACATAGTATCTCACAAAAAAATCAGGACATTTGAACACAAAAACATTGTGTGGAATTCCCTTATAACGTGTGCTCTGGGACTGGCTCCTGAACCACTCANATATATATATATATATATATATATACACGCACACACACACACACACACATAGTATCTCACAAAAAAATCAGGACATTTGAACACAAAAACATTGTGTGGAATTCCCTTATAACGTGTGCTCTGGGACTGGCTCCTGAACCACTCAATGACTTCCTTATGGGATCTAAAGGAGTCCTACGGGAAACCAGTGATTGGTAAGTACCATTCCAAATCCTTAGAAAGCAAAACCATCAGGTTTCAATTGTAATGTTCTAATGGTCTATTTTGAGCAGGGTTGTGTAATACTGTGTTCCTCAGGCCTTAGCCAAAAACAGTGCACTTCTATCCACTAGAATTCCTGTTTTAAAGCCTGCTTCAGTGAAACAGTGGGAACAAAATTTGATGCTGATATGGTGAAATACATACACGTACATACCTTCTGAATACAAACTGAATCATATCTGACAGTGAGGAAACACTTGACGTAGGTATGTGTATATGATGGTAACTATAATACTATAATAATAGTGTATATAATAACTATATGGCATAAGTACGTTAACACCTGACCTGACAGCTCATTGAGTATCCCATTCTAGGATAGGCATTAAAGGAGCATTAAAGGAGCAATATGTAAGATCACGCAATTGTCAAATTCATACTTCACACAGTCCTCCTCACATTTACTTACCAATCTGAAGAAGATCTGCAAGTTCAGCTTTAGAGTCTCTATTGGTGTAAAGGTTGTATCGCTGCTATTTTCGTCACTTGTTGGTGCTTCGTCTTCATCTGCTCACACGGTCAGACTAAAGTCAGACTGACAGGGCTAACTGATTAGCATACTGACTTTAGTGGATACCTCCGCAACACAATACACAGTCATACCATCAAAATTGTTATTTCCTCACATTCTGTCGATAATTTTAGTCAATTTTGGAATGTTTTTAACTGAAAATTTTACATATTGCTCCTTTAATGTGGAGTTAAGTTGCTTCCATTTCACAGTCATAGCATTTACAGTTGACCGGGGCAGATCTAGCAGGACAGAAGTTTCACAAACTGAATTGTGGCAAAGAATGTACCCTATGACAGTCACAGGGCTCAATGAGCTCTCTAGGATGACTCATTCTACTTCCAGCATTTGTCTATGGAGGCTGTATTCGAAATGGCATACTACATACTACTTGTGTACTAAATCTGCCCAAAAGTATTATGCAGTATGTGACCAAACTGAAGATCTGTAGTGTACTGGAGATCCCCGGATGGTGTTCTACTCCAGTCAGAGTTTCTAGTATACAGGGGGAGCTATCTTCATGGTGTACTGCATCCCATCATGCACCGCAGCCTCACCAGTTCTCAGCCTGCTTCAACCAGAGAAAATGTTTTAGAGAACTTGAGCCACCAGGGAGTTCAAGGCATGTACTGCTTCAAAACTGACTTAATACTGTTCTCGGAAAGGTCGCTGTGTCCAGGAACGATGTTGTTCCCTGATCAAAATGAATAAAGAATTAATTCTATTCTATTCTTTCCACCAAAAGGAATATGGCTAGGCTCCGTAGGATGTCCCTTAGGGTCCCCGAATGATCCTACAACTTCCCTTAAGCCATTAGGCCTATTACGAGGCCTGTTCAGTGATATCCCCAGCAGGAAGTCAGGCCATAATTAAGGGTAACTGACAAACGTGTGGGGCACAGTGGCACAATTGGCAGTGCTGTCACCCCACAGGAAGAAGTGTCCCGGTTTGATTCCCGACTGGGGTTCCCCCTATGTCTGTGTGGGTTTCCTCCCACAGTCCAAAGTCAGGTGAATTTGAAATGCTAAATTGCCCCCATGTGTGTGTGTGTGTGTGTCTGCCCTGCGATTGTCTGGTGGCCTGTCCAGGGTGTTTCCTGCCTTCTGCACAGTGAGTGCTGGGATAGGCTCAAGCAACCTCTGTGGTCCAAAAAAGGAAGGTTATCAGATGAATGAATCTAACAAGCATATTTATGGTTGCCAGACGTCTTGGCATGGAGTTGTAGAGGTTCCTAATGGTGTCCTGTGATAATCCATCCCATGCAGCTTGAATATTCTCACACAGTTCCTGCAGATGGTGCGGTAGGGGTGGAGGTGGAGTGACACCAGCCCTTCTGGACGTGTGACGTGTGACAACAACCGTTCATCTTGGCGCTGACCACGGTGCCTCCACACGGATTCATTGGCCGTCTCCACCAAGACAAAAGCGGGACTCGTCACTGAAGATCACCCGCTGCCATTCTGAGTCACTCCATGACAGTGTGGCACGACACCATTGACGTGGTATTTAAGGGCAGTCATCGTAACCATCATAACAGGATATCTCATGGAAGGTATCATTGCTTGTGGAAGGCCCGTCCTTGCTTAGCACTGTGATGCATGCCATGGAATTGTTCTGAAGTACCATCATTCTAGCTTTAGGTCTAGGGTAAATTGATGATGAACAGTATTGACGGAAAGAGCATGTCGGTGCAAATTTTGCCCCACAGCTTTTCCAAAAGAACTCAGGCCAGGCTTGGTTTAGCTTTCTTACATCACTGCAATGAAAACAGTTTCCTTGTTGGAGCACATCAGTGATTAAGCCTCCATCATCCTTCAGGACAGAGTGTTTCAGCCAAGCCCCATTGATGGTCTGATCATGTCCATGCCTGAATCAGTGCCCTCCGGCTAATGTCTACCACTGAATCATGCTGTATTCCTACTGGAAGTACGTAAAGTGAGCAATGAAAGGATCACGATACTGGATAATGTGGGCCGTGTTCACTTCCTGTCCAAAAAACTTCCATTGAACGCAACATTAGAACATAATTCCGGGGAATTTCCATTGAAAACCCTTAAAACACTCAGTCAGCACATCACTGACGCTCTTATTTGACATTCCTAGTGCCCGATGAGTTCAACAGCCCGCATGTCAGTGAACTGGATGAAGGTCAAGGTAACAAACAGCTCACTGTCTCTCCTTCTCACACATTCCAGACATCAGTTACACTGTGTACCCGAAGGCTTTGTGGACACCATGTGGGTATTAAAGATGAATTCCACCAAATTGTTTTATCCTACCTGAACCATAAAGGTGTGAACAAAATCATCCAGAGAGGTTTGATAAGGAAAGCTCGGTTCTCTGGAAACTGTTCACAGAGGTGGTGACAGGAACCAGGTGCCCTGAGGAGTTGTTAAAAGGCTGCATGATACCCGCGACATCATTCTACAACACAACATAGTATAGTGCAGACAGAACACAATTTTACTGTCTTCAATGTTACACATGGGTTTCACTGGTCATTTCGGGTAGCTGTGTTTGGTAGCTGAGTTTGCCCTGGAGCCCTGGTTCCAATCACCACCACTGTACAAAGAATTAAGCAAAAAAAAAAAAAAAAAAAAAATTGTAGAATGTTACAGTGATAAACCTTAAGAGCTATCTAGAACATTACATCTCTGTTAATATATTAACTCAGCTGTTATCGTTAGCTGGTGCTAAACCCTAAAAACCATCTAGAACATTACATCTCATTTAATAAATGACCTCAGCTGTTACTGTTAGCATGTGCTAAACCCTAAGAACTATCTAGAACATTACATCTTTGTTAATAAATTACCTTCTTAAATTACAAATTATGTTAACAAATTACCTTGGTTGTTAGCATTACATAGTGCTAAACCTCAAGAACCATCTAGAACATTACATCTCCGTTAATAAATGACCTCAGCTGTTACCGTTAGCTAGTGCTAAACCCTAAAAACTTTCTAGAACATTACATCTCATTTAATAAATTACCTCAGCTGTTAGAGTTAGCGTGTGCTAAACCCTAAGACCTATCTAGAACCTTACATCTTCTTTAATAGAACATTACATCTCAGTTAATAAATTACCTCAGCTGTTAGTGTTAGCATGTGCTAAACCCTAAGAACTATCTAGAACATTGCATCTTTGTTAATAAATTACCTTCTTAAATAACAAATTACAATTATGTTAACAAATTACCTCAGTTGTTAGCATTACATGGTGCTAAACCTCAAGAACTATCTAGAACATTACATCTCCATTAATATATTACCTCAGCTGTTAGTGCTAAACCCCAATAACTGTGTAGAACATTACATCTATGATAAAATATGACCTTAGCTGTTAGCATTAGCTAGTGCTAAACAGCAAGAACTTCCTAGAACATTACATCTCCATTACTATATTACCTCAGCTTTTAGTGTTAGTGCTAAACATCAATTATCTATCTAGAACATTACATCTCTATTTCCTCAGCTGTTAGCATTAGTTCTAGAACATTACATCTCCATTAATATGTTACCTCAGTTGTTAGTGATAGCTAGTGCTATAAGGCACACAGAGCCAAGTTATTTGAATCCAGATTTCCCTCAGCTGCAGTTTTGCCACTGACAGTATTGATCCCTCTCTTAGGAAAGGTTTTGTCACTGGTGCTGCGTTGTCCTGATCCAGGTTTGAAAATCAGTGTGACACAAGGCTGAAGACTGGTTTCTCTTTCGCCAGTTTTTGGTTCTTTTGTTCCACCTTAAATGGTGCAGCAGATCGGAGCATTTGCCTGAGTGCCAGAATCGAACTGCCCTGCACCATTTAAGATGGAACATGTAAATTCGAATTCAAGAATAAGCAGCTGAGTTCAGCTTCTGTAGCTGGACGCGGTCATCAAAAACAAACTGCAGAGCAAAAATAAACTGCAGCACAGTTTTGATGTTTAGCTCTTAGGTAGCACATAATGCTAGCAGTTCTGGTGTTGCTGAGAAAACAAAACCATGCTGCTTTGGTTTTAAAGCCCTCAGATGACGAGGGGTGATATTATTCTAACGAGTCCCCACTTGAAACAGGAAGAGGAGCCAAATCTGAACAGCTTGTTGAATCATAGGTTTTCTGATCTGGGCAGCCCACAGTAAAATGACTGGGTGGTCTTATTAATCAGTGTTTGGGTTGGTATGAACTCCAGGTACCAAAGAGATGAGTGAGTTTTTCCATATGATCCCCCCCTTCGGAATGTCCACATACGTTTCTGATTATTACACCTAACTAATTTATGGACATCTATGGTTTGATTTCTTTGTGTGTGTGGATTGGATGGGTTGTTACCAATATCTGGTGAGAATTTGTCAATAGCACCTTTAGAAATATATATATATAAAATGTAAAAATTGGTGACGTGTTCAATACTTACTTCACCCCCTGTATGTCCATGTGCAAGAAAAACAGAGACGCTTTATTTAACAAAAGCACATTTATTTCTTTTTTCCATCATCACATTATAAGCAAGTACTTCATTCACAAAATATCAAGATTAAAATTAATCGGACGAGAAAAATAGATGTGAGGTCACCATTGTTACATCATCGGTACTCTGTGTATACATCTTAAAACGTGACGCTGACAACAAATAAAAATCCATCCCCAACTTGCACAATGAGCAGAATACAAACAGAGGCTACTGTACATGCAGGGGAAACATTAAGTCTGATTCCTTAAAAAAGACATTTTAAATAATAAAAATGGTCCAAAGTAAATCAGCGTTGGAGAATTCTGTATGGCTTGTAAAAGACTGTAAAGGTCATTCTGGAGGACATTCTCAATAATAAACGAAGGGTGATCAACAGCTTTACCAGCTCACAGGTGGATGTAAGACGTAATGCACCGATCTGCACGACGAGACGACCAGACATAATTCCATTTTTTTGCACAAATGAAACAGAAAAATGTTGTTTATGGCAATAACATAAAACAAATCAAATCAATAATTAATACAGTCATGGATTACCAGCTCGATATGGCACAAAAACCCTCAACTCTGGAGAACAGCAAGTCACTCTGTTTTGTCACTACTGAACCTTCCGTACGTGAGCTATCCGGGCAAAAACTGAGCCCCTGTGACTGAAACGTAGCTAATAGCATGTAAAACCTCCATGAGCACCAATAACAGCTGTGACTGGATTTGGCATGGACTGGACAGGTTTCTGGATGTAGGCCACATCAATGTTCAGACAATCTTGCATCAAATAATTGCGCAGTTGAGCCTGATTTGGTGGATGCCTTCCCTGGCCTTTTACTGGTTGTTCCGGATATTCCCACAGACTTTCAGGAATGATAAAATCTGGGGATTTTGCAGGCCAGTCCAGATGTGTGAATGCTCCGGACTGATCATCATGCCACATTTGCAGCTCTGTGAACTTTAGGATTGTCATACTGGAATACAGGGATAGGAACATTACATTGTCGAGTCACATTAGTTTGACCGCCATGTGCAGCACGGACAGCATCTAAACGGGAGCTGGGAGTGACTCAGTAAGGTCCTGGTAGGCTGTCACAGGTATCTGGAGCCATGCTGACTGCAGTGCATCCCACAGCTGCTGGAGGGTACAGGGGGAGGATCCATAGAACGAACACAGCGATCAAGGTTGTCCCACAGTTCCTCAGTTGGGTTCAAGTCTGGGGAATTAGGGAACTGGGTAGTACGTGGAAGTCTTGGTCGCGCTCTTCCAACCAATGTTGGACATTTCTGGCCATGTGAGATGTCGCATTGTCTTGCTGGAAGACCCCATCCGCCCCAGGGAAGGCAATCAGCATGTATCGCTCGTTTTACACATGACAGCAATTAGGGATGTGTGGGCAGACAGCGTATAGCACACCTTATATACCCACCAAGCCAGCTCACGACATGTGACTTCCTACTTACTTTCGAAAAATAGGAAGTGGTCATAATAATGTGACTCGGCTGTGTATGTTCTTCAGTAAGATGACGAGCAAAAGGTAAAACCTGGAGCTCAGTGTAGGCATTCTGGGTCAAGTTTACTGTCACCTGAACCAAAGGAGCCAGTTCCATTAAATCAAAAGACCCCTGGAACATCACAGAGGGGACTCATTTTTGGTCCGGGGAGCTTATCACTGATCACCACCACATATTCTCAGCACGTAAACCAGTCTTAAAACGGAGTAAACATTTCCTATCAGTCACAGCTCCATAAATGGATTTGTTTGAACTAGGGATGCACAATGATATCGGAATCTGAATCATATAGGCGATGCTGGGCTACTGCACTAAACTAACTGCATTTCATTCATATTACTGCATTTATAAACTTGAAGAGATAAATGTCATGCCATATGTCTCT
>JAVGWN010002783.1:0-10817 GCA_034552555.1 Semaprochilodus insignis
CTCTCTCTCTCTCTCTCTCTCTCTCTCTCTCTCTCTGAGAGTAGTTAAACTCAGCCGGGCTCAGGTGTGTGTCAGGCTGTGCGTGTTCATGTGTGACAGCACCTGAGAGTTAGTCTGAGTGTAGCTCCTGAGTCCTGCTGCTAGCTGTCCCATTCGCACGCAGCCAGCCATCTGCTTCTGCCCTGCTCACCCACTGCCCACGCTGGCCACCCCACAGGTGCCAGCCAGCACTAATCACCCACCAACTTCACCACCTCAAAGTGAAAGTCCTCTTTTGGCTCCAAAGTCAAACTGCAACTTTAAACTTTTATTTATTTATTTATTTATTTATTTATTTGTTGTTGTTTGTTTATTAAGCAGCGTGAGTCAGGCTGCAGTCGCACAGGTGGAATTACACCACACGCTACGCTAATAAAATAGCTTTTCAAGGGTTCTTCAGTGAGTACAGTCTAGCAGGACAGTCAGCTCCATAATTATTCACACCCCTGGTAAAGATGTGTAGAGAGGTCTTGGGGGAAAATGGTGTTGTGGTTGTTTAGCTCAGACTCGCCCCGAAATCTAGTCTCATTAAAGTAAAACAAAATATCAGGAAATATAATTACTGTAGTGCTGAATCATGTAGCGCAGTTACCGTCTCCCCTCACCGCTCTCCAGCCTCTCAACAGTCTTCTTTAATCCACGATGAGTTTGGAGAACACAGAGCACACAGTCTTAGACCTCTTCAAATCCTTCAGGGTCCTAGATCTTCTGGTTTGAAATGTCCTTTAGGGTTTCAGCGGGGCTCTGGGTCACCTGGGGCTCTGGGTCACCTGGGGCTCTGGGTCACCTGGGGCTCTGGGTTTTTAGGGATGGTGATAGTCCTCAGGAGGTTGTTTAGAGGTTTCCAGACGTTTATGTGGTCATGTGTGTTTTAGAACCAAAAATTTACCACACACGCTGCATACTGTGAACTGGCTGGTCTCCACTTGGTGGTTTGTTTGTTAGCTGAACCTGCTTAGCAACCTAGCTGCTATGCCAACAATGTTAACAAGCTGATCTAGACGTCTTTGAACATGGAAAGCAGCTTTTCTTCCCCTGATGAGCAGAAGCTGCACTGCACAGTGATACTCCATATAGAATGGTTCTGTACTGTAGCAAAACCGGTTCCTCACAGGACAGATGGGATCTTTCTTACTACGTTCTGTGTCGTCTATCTCAGAGCTCATTGGGCAGAAAGCAGGACACACCCTGGACAGTCCACCGTTCCACCCAGGGCGGATGAGTGGTGAACTGTAGTGACGTGTTTATAGTGATGTGATTGACTCTGAGATCTGGTCATGTTTGATGATGTCGTTCTCCACCTTCTAGAGCTTTCTGTGTCACTTCAGAATCATGTGCAGCTCCTGTCGTTAAAAACCTCCTTCGTTTTTACAGCTTCTCTCAGACACTTATGAAGCTGTGTTTGAGTAGAAGCATCATTCAGGTCACTCTGCACACGCCCCCGTCACAGAATCGGCTGTGATTCCAGACGGCCGAACTGCAGCGTGTTTGATGTTGTGCCCTGTTTTGTTCTGCAGTCGTCGCGAGTGCACATCACCAGAGCCGTCCTGGAGCAGTTCCTGTCTTTTGCGAAGTACCTGGACGGTCTGAGCCACGGCGCTCCTCTCCTCAAGCAGCTGTGTGACCACATCCTGTTCAACGCAGCCATCTGGATCCACACCCCTGCCAAGGTGAGAGCGCCTCAGTGGGGTTCGGGTCACCTCTGCTGTCCCGCCACACACATATTTCACCCTGTCAACACGCCGCAGTGAGGAACAGCTAAACATAGCTCAGCTGCACCAGAGCAGCGCTGCAGCCCCAGGACCGGGGAGGGTGCACAGCATCAGCTGGAGTTCACCACGAGCTGTATAACCCAATTAGCACTGTTTACTGGTATCTGAGCGGAAGCGAACGGGCTGTATGTCCACCAGTGTCTTTACTGTGCCGCTGAGGGTCTTGACGCTGCCATCATCTGCCTCTGTAACCACAGATGTTCATGTAGCCACATGCGGTCGTGTGCACGTGTTTTGGTGCCTCGGTAAACTGACATGTATATATGTTTGTTTGTTTGTTTGTTTGTTTGTTTGTTTGTTGGTGAGGTGATGAAGATTAGTCCACACTGTTCTTTTTGTTGATTTGCTGAATTCGACGTTCTGGGTTGGGTGAAGATGAGAACATGTGACCTGTGTAAAGGTTACAGCGTGTGTTCTACCCTGTATGTGTTTTGTATAACTGTGTTGAATTTAGTGAATAAATAGAAAGTGTGCACCAGAACATCCACCTTTAGACTGGTTCACTGTAGAGGACTTATTTTCACCAACAAATCATGCAGGTTTTTGTTTTGCGTGTGACTTTAGCTCAGGTAAATAGACCTGCCTTAGCTGTTTGAGGGATGAGGGAAAACTCGGTGTAGGACAGTTTAGGAATATCGGAGTCGGCTGCTCCTGTTGTTTTATAGGCATGCAACATCCAGTCTAATGCAGAAGTGAAATCTTTACCCCTAACACCTAATCCCTAAACCCTATACCCTAAACCCTAACACCTAAATCCTCACCCCTAACACCTATACCCTAAACCCTAACAACTAACCCCTAAAGCTAACCCGAACACCTAAATCCTCACCCCTAACACCTAACCCCTAAGACTAACCCCCAACACTTAAATCCTCACCCTTGACACCTAACCCCTAAGGTTAACCCCTAACACCTAAACTCTAACCCTAAACCATAACACCTAAATTCTCACCCCTAAACCCTAAGCCTAACCCTTAACACCAAAATCCTTACCCCTGACACCTAACCCCTTAATCCCTAACTCCTAAACCCTAACACCTAAATCCTCACCCCTAACACCTATACCCTAAACCCTAACACCTGAATCGTCACCCCTAACACTTAAATCCTCACCCCTGACACCTAACCCCTTAATCCCTAACCCCTAACACCTAAACCCCATCCCTAAACCCTGACCCTTATGTCGAATGTCCTATTCTGGTGGTCCTCTGAGTGAGTGATACGCCTTCTGCGGAGTACAGGTTTAGATATGGGGTTTACCTGCTGTAGTCCAGAGTCTGGTTATTTACTGTGATGAATGTTGAGGAGAAGCTCTAAATGAAGAACCCTCGCTCTCTAGGGTCAGTCGGGGGCTGGGGGTTAGGGAACCAGCCTTGTGACCGGAGGGTCTCCAGTTTGATTCCCTGAACCCACAGTAACGACTGACGTGCCCTTGACCAAGGCACCCAACCCCCAACTGCTCCCCGGGCACCGTGGATAGGGCTGCCCACCGCTCCAGACAAATGTGCTCACTGCCCCCTAGTGTGTGTTCACTAGTATGTGTGTATGTGGGTGTTTCACTTCAGGGATGGGTTAAATGCGGAAGACAAACTCCTCTGTGTGCAGCACAAAATGACTCAAACACTCTGCTCAGAGAACCACTCGCCTCTCCTAAGTTATCAATCTAGACAAGTCCGAGCCTTCCAGGTTCCGAACCTGTTTGTCTTTGGTGGAAATGTGCTAAGTGGTTCAAAATTAGCTGTACAGAATTGGAGAGGAACTGGTTCCACACTGGTGGAAAAGGTCTAACAGTGATCCGAAACTCAGGGAGGGCAGTGTTAGCTTGGTGCTAACAGCTATTCGCATTATCAAAGCAAATAAATACAGGCTGCTTATAAAGTTACATGCTGTTGTGGATATGATGGAACGTTCCTCATTAGCTCAGAGAACCATCTGAGGGGTTTTATGCAGCACCCTTAAAACGTCCTCCGTTAAGGTGCAACCGGGCACTGACCCCAAACTGAAGCTCGGGTCAATGACTACATCATGGGTTCCAGGGAAGAGGATAAATTCAGCCTTTTCCCATAAAGGCGAGTCTGATTCTGATTCGGGTCCTGGTGCAGACGGAACAGGTCGGGTTGTTTGAGGAAGTGCGTGTCAGAGGGGCTGTTTGTTCTGCATGTGGAGGCGGTTCAGATTAGCTTTTGAAGTCAGAACTGTCCTGAAGCTCTGCTCCGGGTCGTGTGAGGTTGCTGGTGGAGTCGGGCGGGGGAAGTGATCGGTTCTTTAAGGTCCTGTGCCGTTCTGTCACGGCGGGTTCCGCTGCTTGTCGTCACGCTCTGTCTGTAAACTTGGAGGGAAGTTTGTTTTGAAATGCTGAAAGATTGAAATTCGGCCCCCTGCGCTCCGTAATGACCCGTGAAGGAGCGGATGAGGCGTATCAAAGAGGGACAACACTGCATGCACCAAACACACTCTGCTCAGCCACCAGGCCATGAGGACCCTTCATGAATGAGAGAGAGAGAGAGAGAGAGAGAGAGAGAGAGAGGCTGCATCTCTGGAGACCAAGCACAACTCAGAATATGGAACAGAGAGAGAGACTGGAGGAAGGAAGGAAGGAAGGGGGGAGGGGGGGGGGGGAGAGATCAAGTAGGACAATGAGTAAGAGGGAGAGAGAAAGTGATCAAGAAAAAAGGGAGTGAAAAAAGAGTGAGAAAAGAGTGACAAGGAGAGAGGGAGACGGAGAGGGAGTGAAATGGAGAGAAAGAGCATGAGTAGAAAGTGGGGAGAGAGTTAGGGAGACTGACTTAACATGAGAGGGAGAGAGAGGGGGAAGGAGAGAGAGAAAAGGGGAGAGAGAGGGAGATGCAGACCCTGGCTGCCCGTCTCTCGTGGACGAGAGTGGTCTCGGGCTGCGGCCCCTCCAGGCGAGTCAGCTCTTCGCTGCTGTGGTGTTCCCGTGCTGTGAGCTCTGGGAGGCTCTGCTGGGAGTGCAGAGCTGTAACTGGGAGAGCTGTCTGCACTCATCACTGTCTCCTCCTTCTCCTCGAGGTCCAGAGTAGCAGCAGCAGTCCTGGTGAACCACAGGCTCCTCTATAGGTTCCTCACTACGGCTCTCACCATCATGACCCAATAGGAGAAACCGTGCTGATCCTGAGGTCGGATAACACGGAAAACCCAGCTTTTCCAGGCTGTTCTGTTGAGAGTGTGTTTCCAGGTCCTTATGTGGAATGTAAGTTGCAGAATGGCCTGATTTAGACTCCATACTACCAATCAGAATCAGCCAATCAGATTCAGCCAATCAGATTCAGCCAGTATGCATGTATCTTTACAGTCAGAACAAAACCTCTCATCTCCGAACCACAGGAGAAGGATAAACACACTTTACTGCTGCACGCTGCAGGCCAGTGGAGCCGGAGTCTGGGGGAATTCCTTTAGTCCGTTCACCATGGAACCGCAGGTTCTCCCAGTTCACACGAACCCGGAAATGACAAGGTTCTCTACTGACAGCAGCAACTGACCTGTGTGTATGTACATTTCTGTGATGTATAAATGAGGCATTAAAGCGAATACGGCATGTTCTCATGTGATGCATACCAGTGGTACTAGATAGGTTCATGTAGGAACCAATGATGGAACCTAAACCTGCATACTGAACACAGAAGCAGAGCAGAATGTCAGTCAGCTTTACACTCGTTTAAACAGCTGAGGGGAGATGGCTGATGTGGGTACTAGCTAAATCTGCTTAGTTTATGCTCATAAACCAGATAGTCCCGGTCCTGAAATCTGATTGGCTGAGCTGGGTTCAAAGCTGCTGTAAAATACCCAGACCACCTCACACCTGAACACCATCACTGACCACGTCATCCTGGTGATGTTAATGGAATCATCTTTAGCTCTAATGCTGCTCGTATGGAGTGTAGTGATGAAGTAAGAACCCGGTTCTGTTAAAACTGATGGGTTGATTATCTGGCCTAGTTCTAGATAAGGAAAAGCAGACATGCGTATGTGGTTTCTGATGTTGTGATGCTGTAACCTGTTCATAAGTCAGATTGTCCATGTGTCTAAATCAGCTCCTGCGTTTGTGTCTCCTTCAGGTGCAGCTGTCGCTGTACACTTACCTGTCGGCAGAATTCATCGGCACGGCAACCATCTACAACACCATCCGGCGTGTGGGGACAGTGCTGCAGCTCATGCACACACTGAAGTACTATTACTGGGCGGTTAACCCGGCACCCTGCAGCTCCATCACCCCCAGAGGCCTGGGTGAGTCTCCTGCACCTCGCCTGCAGAGATGAGGGCATTACCTGCTCTCACGTACACACGCTGTAGTTCAGCTCACCTCCTCCTCCTCCTCCTCCTCCTCCTCGTCAAGCTCTTCGGTTCAGTACACGACGCAAACCAGTAACACTCACAGAGACCCCACAACGTGCACACGAACATGCAGCAGTCACAAGCTGCAGAGTGGAGTAGTGTGGGGTCTGTCGGTTAACCCTGTCAGGCTGACCGTGTCGGATGCGGCGTCATAGGACGTGTACATAGAGGTCTTTATTCTGCCTGGAAGGGTGGGGCTTCTCCATCAGTACCTCCTCTGATTGGTCAACAAGTCAAGAAGATGGCCAATTAGTCAACAGAGTCAGGAATGCAACACCATTTCTGATTAGTTGACCAGTCAGGAACGCAGGCTCTGATTGACCAGTCAGGAACGCAGGCTCTGATTGGTTGACCAGTCAGGAACGCAGGTTCTAATTGGTTGACCAGTCAGGAACGCAGGCTATGATTGGTTGACCAGTCAGGAACGCAGGCTATGATTGGTTGACCAGTCAGGAACGCAGGTTCTGATTGGTTGACCAGTCAGGAACGCAGGCTCTGATTGGTTGACCAGTCAGGAACGCAGGCTCTGATTGATTGACCAGTCAGGAACGCAGGCTCTGATTGGTTGACCAGTCAGGAACGCAGGCTCTGATTGGTTGACCAGTCAGGAACGCAGGCTCTGATTAGTCAGCAACTCAAGAACATAGCCGCTGATTGGTTGACAATCCAGACACACAGCTTCAAATTGGTCGACAAGTCAGGAACACAGGCTCTGATTGGCCGACTCAGGAGCACAGCTTCTAATTGGTTGACGAGTCAGGAACACAGTCTCTGACTGGTTGACAAGTCAGGAAGGACAGCTTCTGATTGGCCAACAAGTCAGGAACATGACCTGTGATGGACAACTGACTTAGCCCAAGGTGTCAGTGAGCAGCTAACAGCCAGTAACTCTTTCAGCGACAGAGAAACGGATACATAATCATAGAACTCGTTCAGTGTTGGGTTAATCGTGTGTTTACTTTACTGGCCTCCTAAAAGGCTGGATTACAGAGCTTCAGGAAGAGATACTATCACACCTGAACCCTCACTGGATCGCCACAGCGCTGCTCTTCCCGGACAGAATGAAAGTAGCTCCTTAGCGTGCAGCGTTCCCGAGATCTGTATGTTCTTTTATGTTTGGTGTATATCCAGCATTTATTAAATATCCTCTGGTTTATATACTTACACATCAGACTCCCTTTCAGTCTCTCAGGAATCTGTAGACACACCTTAGACGCTTAGGTGGCCCCACACCTCCAACAAAACAGCCCTGGCAGAGTGTGAACATGCGCCTAAAGCCGTCTTTCACGTCGTACTAATATGCTGATATGTCTGTAAACCTGTTCGTCAGAGTTTCAGTGGTCCTGGATCCTTTTCATTCGGTCTCAGTTGGTTTTACATCTCAGCGGCTCCAGTGGACCGACTCTCACACCGAGGTGTTTAATTATTGGTCTGACAGTTTGCAGAGATGCAGTCGCTCTCTCACAGTCACCATCATGAAATGATAAACATGGAAATATAGAAGTACAGAACAGGAACGCCCGGTGTCTGAGTAGCACTAAACACTGCTATAACTAACTGGTCTGCACGTCTGCCTCTTGATTGGTTTACCGGTTTGAATGTAACCCATCAGGACCCTGATGCTGTGCCAAAAATACCTTCCACAATATTCCAAAATTCTAGTATAATAATTAAATATAATTGTGTTTCTGTTGTGCGGTTATTATGAGCAGCTGGTGCTGCAGGAGCTCTGATGGTCTGTAATGGGTAAACTGATAAACAGAGCAGGCTACGTGGACGGTACAGCGCTGAGGTGCTCTGAGAAGAGCAGCCTCTGGTGTTCAGTTCTCTCTGTTGTGGACCATCATGTTCTCACCAGATACAGGGTCAGTTATTTGGTGCAGACCTGAATACAGGTAGAGTTTACACACGTTAGTAAATTCACACGGAACATAAGCTCGCAAAGGCTTTACTGTTTGGGAAAGGCCCCGCCCCCCCAGCTGAAATGGAGATTCTGATTCTGGTTCTGCTGGGAGTCTGTCTCTCTCTGCTTGTGTTGTGTCCCGACTCTAAAGACCAGGCGCGCTCTCAAAAGTACACCAGTTACCTACAAAGCCCACATCGTTATCGGAGCGCCGCTCGGACAACTAGCACTTCAGTGACCATACCCTGCTGTAGACTTCAGTGCCACTGGGAGGGATCAGAGCACGTCACCACGTCGGACACCATCTGGGCTAATTCACACACCTGTGTCATATTGGTCTTAGTTTTCTCTGACTGCCGCAGGTGAACATCGTTAGTCCCGCCGTGAAGAACTGTCCTCAAATATCTACAGCGAGCTAACGGCTTCAGCTTACCCCTCGTGTCCACTGCTGTGGCTCCTGGTACACAGCTAACTGCCACTGGCGCCCCCTAGAGGGAGAAGCTATTTTCATGTGCTGTAGAATAGACTCACCGATGGCCAGAGCTCTTTCAGGCTTCTCGGTGGGAGTCTCTCAGAGCTTAACATCTTAAAGCTTTACTGAAGAGTAAAAGTGTCAAACTATAAACTAGCACTCATGGAATTATACAGTCCACCTTAAAACGCTCCAGAACGGAGCTTTACAGGAGCAAGAACCAGCAGAGATCAAAGTTTTTACGCCGTGGGGTGACTCTGGGGTGGTCAGTTCGTTGTTCTGAGAACACCAGCAGCTTCTCTCTTTGATGTGCGTGTCTCTTTCATGTACATGTAAATGATCTTCTGTCTCTTTAGGCGCATCTGCTGAACATGAGTAACTGCACTGTAACTGACTCTCGGTCGCAGACCGCTCCACCGCAGCCCAGACATGTTGGCTAGAGAGCTGTTAGTGTGACTGTGAAGGCATTTCAGACCCATCGCTCTCCTTTCATCACCAGAGACGATCTGGGTGAGGTCATGACCCCTGCTGGCCCTCCAGCGTCATGGCCTTTATTCCGGCAGGCTTGTCTCAGCATGACTCAGCCATGCAAAATTGGGCTTAACACGGCGATTCAAATCTCTGGGAAAGCGTTCTGGAAGTTTGACTCGCTGTAATTAAACGGCTAATGACGTGACACAGTGGCAGATCACCCTGCTGAGCTCCGGCTACACACCTCAGTAGGCTGGATGAGTCTAAAGCTCTAGAACCTCATGTACCCTCAGTTTCGTACAGGTGATATGATGATCTCTATTATCAGTGTAAGCTGTACAGTTTGTTGGATGGTCACTCAGTATGGTCTGGTCACAGGATGTGTGAGATTAACAACCTGGACGAATGCAGTGAAACCCCCACACACTAGGGGGCAGTGAGTGCCCAGAGTAGTGGGTAGCTCTATTCATGGTGCCCAGGGAGCTGTGGGGGGTTAGGTGCCTTGCGCAAGGGCACTTCAGTCGCGTCCTTCAGTTCGGGGAATGGAACCTCCGACCCTCCGGTCACAAGGTTGGTCCCCTGACATCCAGCCCACGACTGGCCCCAGCGTGAAATAGGTCCATTAGCAGACCTGGATCTTTATTAGCTCATCGGTCCTTTAACGGATCAGTCAGTATAAATACATAAACACGGATCATCCACACAGTGGTGGTAGGTTTAGTGTGCTAGGAGTCGTCCTTGGAAGGCCATGTTCAGACTACCAGCCCATATCTGGGATATCCAGATTGTATCCACGCTGATTTTTGATGATCTGGACAGCAACGAAAACACACACACACACACACACACACACACACACACACACACACACACAGTACTGTTTTTGCGGGCTGTTCAGGCTGGAGTTTTATCAGATGAGGTCCATTTCTAAGGCGTTTTGACTGACCGGGTTGAGATTATTACCTAGTAGACTTTAGTTAGTAAACATGGAAATTACAGCCCCTCCCAAACAAACGCAGCCCAGCTCAAACAGGGCTTAGGACTTCCCCTAGTGGTGGACAGTATGGGCAAACGCCTCCATCACAGTACTAAGACTACTGGTGGTGTCAGTATGTGTCACGGTATCGTGTATTTATGTAAAACTGTTTTGTATGGTCTAATCCCTAATCCCATGTCACCCCTTACCTCTATCAGTCCCCCCCTCCCCCCTCACCGTTTACCCCGAAATCTTAAACCCTGTTTTAGTGGGATTAGTGTTACCTGGTGTACACGGTACCTGGGCCTAGAATGTAATGTAATGTAACTGCTGCACTGTTGAAGGTAGAACAGGAACGTTGGAGTGCTGAACTTGATTGCTGCTTCTGAGAGAATATAGGGAACCAATCTAGAGCTCTATGGGAATGCCTACAGTGAAACATGCTGGAGGATCCATAACTGTGGGGCTGCTTTACTGGGGCTGCCCCGGGGACTGGGGGCCCTGGAGCTGTTAGAGGAACAATGAAATCCCAGGATTATCGGGGCATTTTACAATCAAATGTGCACAAGAAAAACAGATCTCAGTCGAGCAAAACGAGTCCTACACCAGGATGAAGACGAGAATGGTTAGGATGGAGACAGGAGCAGGGTGCTCACAGGTGGCTACACAAACAGCTGGTTTCTGAAGAGAGTGGATGTTTATAGTTAAGGGTGGGGGTGATGAGCAGTAGTGGGAGTCTCAGCACACAAGACATCAACTTACTACAGAGCTCCCTTAAACATCCATCTATTCATCTCTCTCTCTCTCTCTCTCTCTCTCTTTCTCTCTCTC
>JAVGWN010002784.1:0-10815 GCA_034552555.1 Semaprochilodus insignis
GTTTAGATTGTTTTAGGGGTGAATTATGTAGTTTAGGGTCAGTTTAGGTTGTTTTAGGGGTGAATTATGTAGTTTAGGGTGAGTTTAGGTTGTTTTAGAGGTGAATTATGCTAGTTTCGGGTCAGTTTGGGTTATTTTAGGACTGTGTGCTGATGTGTCAGCCTCTCTAAGCCTGTGAGCTGTATGTGTCTGTGTGATTTTGTGATTTGCGCTCGGCTCTGACAGGCTCTGGCGTGGTCTCTATGTGTGTGTGTCTTGCTCTCGGAGTTGAAGTCTTGTGCTCTGAGCGGAGTGTAGCAGTGTGCCCGAGGTCCATCTCCAGTGTGTGTGTGTGTGTGTGTGGAACAGCACAATCAAGCCAGAGGTACGTGAATCCATGAAGTGTTCATAAAGTAAATATTTAAGAATTTATTTGATACTATTGGAGATATCAATAAATTGTTGATTAATGATTTAGTGCAGTTGTTGAATTACATTAACACTACTTAATAAAACAGAAATAAACTACTTAATAAAATCTGTTCATAAAACAAAATCTAAAGCAAAACGGTAATAATCATTTATATCTATATATTCAATGAGTAACTGAGATACTACTCAAGAATTAACAATATCACTTCCTATTTCTATCTATCTATCTATCTATCTATCTATCTGTCTGTCTGTCTGTCTGTCTGGTGTTACAGTAGAAATGGTGTAGTGTTCATATAGAGTTGGGTTTACTGTAACTGTAAGTGTATGTGAAGAATAATTTGAGGCTAATTTCCTGCAGACTCGTCTTCTTTGGTTTTGTGGTCCTGTTACCAGGTCCCCTGCTGTGTGTGTGTGTGTTAGTGAGTGTGTGTGTGTGTGTGTAGGGAGGAAAATAGCGTTGTGATGTAATGTGAAATGACAGCTGGGGAGCCAAATTGATTTTCTATCTGTTTGATTAATTTATCTTCCCCTTGTTGTGTGCAGGGAAATTGCTGAATGGCGATTGGTCAGATTAAAACGGCAGAGCAGGCTTTCATAATCTGACAGATAACTGACAGAGGGGAAGACTTCTAAATGATGGGCCTATTACTGCATTCCTTCAGAGACGCACACGAACACACATACACAACTCCACACCCCCCCACAACACACGAGAGCAACCTCAACCTAAACACGGCCGTCACGACTCACCTGACCACGTCACACTCACTGAGACCTGGACGCCGGCTGTGGTCTGACTGTGCAGCTGATTGTTAGTGATGTTTATAACCAGTAGGCTGTTTAGGGTTTTTAGCTGCTTTGTTATCCGGCCTCCTCAATGCACTGAAGGAAAATCCGCCGGAAAGCTGCCAGCTTGGCCACTGCACGCGGATAGGCAGTATGAGCCAGGAAAATTCAGAGCCCAGAGCCCCACATTCACACCCGCAGACATGCAGTCTTAGGCTACGGTCACTCTGCGGGTCTAAGTGGCCCAAATCTGTTCAGCTCGGTGGTACGGAGGAGGTGTTTGATATGGAGACAGTGTGTCATGTGTCCAAACAGTCAGAAAGTCATGTGACTTTTACATCAATCCAGATCAGTTGCCATCATCATTTCACCTGCGCGACAGAATCAGAATACCTGTTATTATGTTCCATGGTTTTCAGTTTAGAGAAGCGCAGGCGGAGTAAACAAATAAGTGTTTATGTTTACATCCAGGACAATTAAAAAGACAAAGAAGCTAAGGAGTTTCACACGGATCAACTGTCTCCCTCCGGAAGTATCTGTGTTTTGGAACTGAATTCACCTCCTGCTAGCATTCTTCTTCACAGACAACAACAGACATTGAGCTTCCTGTCTCTGATTGATCAGCTTCCATGATTACAACAAGCCGAACAATTCACCAGCTCTCCCTCCTTTTTGTAAACTTGTTATTTTATTGTCCACTGTTTACTGTCCAAACTGACCCTAAAATAACAGCTCACCCCTAAAACAACCTGAACTGACCCTAAACTAACATTATTCACACCTAATACAACCCAAACCGCCCGTAAAGAAACATAATTCACCCAAGGGGTAAATCAAAGATTTGCGGTAGGGGTGGAGGTGGAGTGACACCAGGCCTTCTGGACGTGTGACAACAAACCGTTCATCTCGGTGCTGACCACGGTGCCTCCACACACGGATTCGTTGGTCGTCTCCACCAAGACTAAAGCGGGACTCGTCACTGAAGATGACCCGCTGCCGTTCTGAGTCACTCCATGACGGTCTGGCACGACACCATTGCAGTCTTTGGTGACGGTGACGTGGTGTTAAGGACAGTCGTGGTAACGGTCTGTGTGCATGTGGTCCTGCGTGGTGCAGCCGTCTGCTAATGGTGCTGCACTAACAGGATGACTCATGGAGGACATCACTGCTCACTGGATGTCTGTAATCGTGGCTGTCGGGTCAGTCAGGTACAGAGATAAGACCCGTCCTTGTGTACGTCACATGCGTGTGAAACGTGAATCATTAGTATGTCTCACCATGTCAAACCCACACACCAATTTTCACTCCTGTGAGTTGACTCCTTCTGTGTGCAGATATTTGTGCAGCGAATCTTTTGATTCTTTTGACTGTATATGAAGCAGACAGCATGGCTCCTGTAGATCATCAGTCGCTCTGTAAGAAGCACATTTAGCCCTCTGGGTGACATGGATTCTGTACAATGATCGTTATTTCATAGGAGACTGTTTCTCTGCTGTAGGGCTATGATGAACCATAATGATGTTTCTTTCATCTGCCCCATGTGTTCTCACCACAAACTCTTCCATATAGAAATCATGAAACCTGTGCAGCACAGAACGTGGTGGGGGACTTTCCTGGCAGTAGCAGGACAACCCAACAAAACACGTTTCTGCTGCAGAGAAATCAAACATCCATGAATGATGAATTGTTATGAATGCTATAAAGCTTCAGAGCAACATTAATAATAAAGGAGATAACGGCAGATCTCAGAACCGCAGCTCATTTATTTCCAGAGTCCACTGTAGAGGCTCACCCTTAAACGCAACTCAACTATAAGCTCTGATAGATGTTTTAAAGTTTAAACCTCAACATGATCTTAACGTCAACACTGCTGGACGCTGGCAGCATCCGTGGACCAGTTGTTCTCAACCTTATCCACCCCAGTGCCCACCTGTCTATAGGTAGGAAGCATAGCGGCCCACAGGGAATCTACAGCAGTCTTTTCTAAGACTGAAAATCTGAAAATCTCTTTTGGTTCAATCACAGAAACCGAAACATGTAGTTATATAAAAATCCCCTGTGACTGATCCGTACCTCGCAGTGTGTAACACCTCCACCAGCACCAGTAACAGCTGTGATTGGATTTGACATGTGCTGGAAGTTTCTGGATGTAGCCACATCAATATTCAGACACTCTTACATCAGAGAATTGGTCAGCTGGTCCAGATTTGGTGAATGCCTTCCATGGCGCTGTACTGGTTGTTCCAGGTAGTTCCCACAGACTTCCAAGAGGATTCAAATCTGGGGGTTCTGTGGGCCAGTCCAGATGTGTGCATGCTCCTGAATGTTCATCATGCCAATCAGTCACATCTGCAGCCCTGTAAACACGAGAGTTGTGATCTTGGAATGCAGGGATGGGAATGTTGTGTTCCTCGGTAGGGTGATGAGCTAAAGTCCAAACCTGGTTGTCCAGAAGCTCGGTGTAGGCACTGTGGTTCAAACCTGCTGTCACCTCAACCAAAGAACCCATTTACACATAACTAAAACACCCCCTGGACACCACCGAGGGGACCCTTGGCCGGAGAGAAAATGGATTGTGGGAGTTTGGAGCTGCAGTCTGTTGAGTTTTCAATGAACATCCCCCGTTGGCTTTCCTGGATGACTGTGGTGTTTGCTATTGCCTTAGTCAAAACTCGCCATCACTATCAAAGCAATCATGATAAACCCTACGGTATCTGCTTCAGTGCTGCTGGAGTGCTGAAACACCTCAGTGTCACTGCTGGACTGAGAATCATCCACCAACCAAAACTACCCAGCCAACAGCGTCCTGCGGGCAGCGTCCTGTGGGCAGCGTCCTGTACCCACTGATGAAGGACTAGAGGATGACCAACACTGCACTGTGCAGCAGCAGTTGAGCTGTCGTCTCTGACTGTCCATCTACAAGGTGGACCAGCAAGGTAGGAGTGTCTAATAGAGTGGACAGTGAGTGGACACAGTGTTTAAACACTCCAGCAGCACTGCTGTGTCTGATCCGCTCACACCAGCACCACACACACTAACACACCACTACCACGTCAGTGTCACTGCAGTGCTGAGAATGATCCACCACCCACATCATACCTGCTCTGTGGTGGTCCTGTGGGGGTCCTGACCATTGAAGAACAGGGTAATACAGTACACAGAGAAACTACAGTCTGGACCTGTACAACTACAGAGTGTCCTGTATGGTCAGTGTAGGTGGACCTAATAAAGTGGCCTGTTGGTGTTTACACACTCTTCCTAGAACCTAGAATCATTATGAAGACTTGAAACAGAAGTTTTCACATGGTTCTCCGAGGAAGCGTTCACTGCAAGGTGCTACAGGGAACCAGAATCTTTTAGGACTCTCTGATTGGGTGAGGAGACAGGGTTAGGGTCACTTTCTGGCAGGCCAAATTCAGCAGCACTTGCCCACGAGTCCAGTTCATGAGTTCTTCATAAAAAAAAAATCCTTCGGCCAATTTGGCGCCATGGGAATCGGAATTGGAGTCGGCCCTAATAATTCATGGTTCCGTTTGCCGAGCATGGAGATCCGAGAGTGTTTGGAAGTTTTGTTCGGTCGGTTCCAGGATTTGGGATGTTCTCTGGAAACCATACCACAGTTTGGATCCCTTCTTTGAGTCATGCGCCACAACGTGCGCCAAGGTCGCCGGCCTGCCGTCTGAAAATCAGCTTGTTTGCTTTAGCATCACAATGCGGAGCCGTGCATTACTGCTGTTGGTGCTGCATTTTAACTGCGCCGCTGCACTTAGACAGAAGAGACGAGCGACGGCATTCTGCCAGTGAATAAATTGCTCATCTATCTCCTTCAGGGCTTGTGACATTTGGGCAGTGCCAGAAAAACACAAAGACAATGCCATCCTATTAACTGATGACTCCATCACGCGTCTGAGGAGGACCGGCCCGTGCGGCGGACGTCCGTCTTCAGATGCGAGCAGATGGACGCAATTATCAAACAAACACAATAATTAAGGGCCACGGAATGAAAAGAATAATGGGAGCGTTTGTTTGGATCTAACGATTATTCACTGCCTGTTTCCACCCCGCACGGAACAAACATGCAATATTTAGACTTCACAGTCACACTGTGTACAAATATGAAATCTACAATTGCAGTAATAACCTTCCGCTTTATAAGCAGCGGCTCGGCGCTGGCCACAATGCGGCGTGTAATTTTTATTCGCCGCTGAAAAGAAGGGACGTGGTAACCTGTTCCCTCGCTGTGTTGCATGTGCGCGGATGTTTTAAAGAACTTCAATCATTTATGATGAGAAAATTGCTCCTTTATGTGCAATAAATATTTATTCTGCGCTCATGCAAACTGAACGAACTGAGAGACGCTCGCCATTGTTCTCCGCTCCGGAGCCCGGCAGCAGCGCAGGAGCTCTGAGAGTCCCAGGGAACAAAAGCACAGATGAGTTTGTACGTTCTGTTGGCTCTGATCTCATAAATAAACCCAATTAGACCCAGTTTGTGGTAAAAGTTTCAGTTCTGTCCAAACAGAGCTTAGACGTGTCTGGAAGTCCAAAGTCCCAGTTGTAAATGACGGAAGGTTTAGGTTATCATGGTTATCGCTTAGCTTCATGGTCTCCAGCGGCTGCGTTCACATTAGCAGACCGAAAGTGGAGACGGGTTTATACCAGGTACGGAGAACCGCTGACTGGTTTTGATGACTTAATCGGGTTTATGTAGTAGTTGGAGTATATGGTGTTGCCTTCTGGTTGCGATGGGTGTTCCAGCTTGTAGTTGCCTGGTGGGTAATAGAGGGTTACAAAGGTGTCGCTGGGCTAGGCTATTGCTGAGGTGTTCCAGGTGGTTGTTATGGTGTTGCTAGGCTAGGCTAATCTATTGCTATGATGTTGCAGGTGGTTGTTGATGTGTTGCTAGGCTAGGCTATTGCTATGGTATCCCAGGCAAAGGTTATCATGGATCCAGTGCTAATGTATGTTAGCAATGTTCCACAAAGGCTGCGTTTACATTAGTAGACTGAAGTGTTGCCTGGTTGTGATGGTATTCCAGCTTGTTGTTGCTAGGCCGTTACTGTCCTGCTTATTCTAGCCCTGGAGTTCACCTGGAGTTCCTTACAGGAAACACTAAAGCTCAACTTGCTGGGTCACACAAAATTTCTAACCTCCTCTACCATATAACTATGGAGGAGAATATATATATATATATATATATATACATATCATTAATATTTATTGTCATTCATATTATACTTATTTTAACTTTTTAATGTAATTTTAGCGTTTATAATTGTTATTTCTATTTGAAAAATGTAATTTTACTTTATTTTTGTCACGTCCTGTCGAGTCTGTCCCCTGTTATCTACGTTTTCCCTGGTTTTCCGTTTCTGTCTTGTCACTTCCATGTTTCTTTTGTTGTCCTGTCCCATGTGTTTCTGTTTGTTTTGGTTATTGCTCTTCCTGACTCCGCCCCTTGTCAGGCCCCTCACCTGTCCCTAGTTTGTAGCTCCGCCCCTTCCCAGGTGTTCCTCGTTAGTCCTTGCTGTTTTATACTCCCAGTGGTTCCCTTTGTTCTTGCTTGGTGTGTTGTCTGTTAGTGGTTTCTGTGACCCTGCTCCTCTGTAGTGTTTTGTTTATTAGTTGTTCTAGTGAATTTGGTTTTTGTTTTTCTTCTGTTAGTTTGTCATTAAACACTTGCACTTGCATCCTGTCTCCTTGTCGTGTCCCAATGTTACAATTTTATCTCATGTTCTTTTGTTTATTTTATTTTTATTATCCTTTTGTTTGTCTGTTTTAATTTTAGTTGGCCTATTTATCATTGAGTGCAACCTTGTGAATAAATTTCAATTCATTATTAATTAATTAATGATGTTATTGATTTTATTTTGCTTCACGTTTATTAGTTAATAAATGTTCTCTTAATTCTTTTAAAGTTTCTTTGAGTTTATTTTGAATTTGTTCCACATAGTGTTACCTTTACTTTAGTTTTCCAGATTAAAATTCCATTCCATTCTTTTTCAATCCATTAAAATGTAAATGCTCATCTACACTGAAAATGAGGGTCACCCTCACCGTGAAAACGCTCTCGGTGTAGAAGTACAGGTTGGTTGGTTAATGGTGTGCTGGGTCATTGCTGGGGTGTCCCTGGCTGTTGGTGTTTTTCAGGCCATCTTAAATATGATGTAATGTAACTACCTGGGCTTCTTCATTTGGCCCTCAGCCCAACCACAAACACCGCACTGTAGCGTATGATGTTGCACAGATGTTCTCTAGGTCTGTCTGAAATGATGATTTGATGATTTCCTGGTCCAGATTGCTGTTAAAAGCTCTTACTGAAGCTCTTTCAGTCTGGAAGGTGGTTTGTGATGATGCAGTGTTGTGTCTGCAGCTCTGTGTCCTAAAACTCCTGGAATAATTTGTTCTAAATGTGGCAGCCACCCCCCCCCGCCTCCATCGCCTCCTCCACCCCCTCTCCATCGCCCCCTCCACCCCACTTCTGTCCTGAGAAGAGCTGAGCTGTTCAAAGGCAAAACAAAGTGATCCCGAGTCGGGCCGTCGTTAGTTATCCCGCTTGGCCGCCGCAGGTGACTGCCGCACCTCTGAACCCGGCTAATTTTTACTCGGCCTGCTCTGTCCCGCAGTGTGTCCTGCATGAGGTGAGAGCCAATGAGGCGTGTCCACTGTGATGGATGTCCACACACACACACACACACACACACACACACACACACACACACACACACACACACANCACACACACACACACACACACACACACACACACACACACACACACACAGCTGGGTGTAACGGCAGCTGTGCTGTAGATCCACCACACAAACACGGAAGACTAAAGACAGGCATGATAAATATAACATGCTGTTATAATGAAGGCAATTAAATAAAGATACAATATATAAATAAAATAAAATCTACAATAAAATAAATATACAAAATACAACATGACTTTTTATCAATATGATACAACATTATTATGAATATATAATTATGATAAGGACTGTATGATGTCATCATGTGTATGATGCGATTATGATGCGATTATGATATTTGGTGGTGCAGTCTTCTACAGAGTGGTGACCCCTCCCTGTCTTTACTTCTGAAAGACTCCGCCTCTCTGGGAGGCTCTTCAAACCCAGTCGCAGGTCTTTATAGTTCCATTATCCTCGTGCAGCGCCATCTGCAGGCGCCTCTTGTATCCGGACGCGGTGTGGTGGTGTGCAACAAACACATTGGAAACAATATTACTGTACTGCTGTGTTGGGTCAGTTCCAATTTATCAAACCTAGGAAAACCTAACCTGCTAAATCTCCTGATTCGTACTGGGTGTGATGGAACCGTCCAGTCTGTAATGTACTGTATTATTTGTTAGCGGTACTATTATCCCCCAGTTTCCCCAAATATGGTCAATAGATGGGTTTGGTGTGTAAAGGTTGCATCTTTAGTTCTATCACTGGAGCTACAAGGCTAATATAGCTAACATGCAGCAGCGATTCTAGAGTCCTTTGAGGCCCTAGGCTGAAATTCACAGCGGGCCCTTCAACCAGCGTTCGTCACACATCATATTATAAATGATCTGAAATTTAAAAAAAAACACTTTTAAAATAATTTCAAAACTTATATATATAAATATAAACAACATTAAAAAACAATGTAATTCACAAATATAAATATACCTTCAGGGGCCCCCTATTGGCCTGGGGCCCTAAGCAGATCCCTGTCTTGTCTAGTGGCAAGTGGCACCTCTGCTAACGAGCAACGGAAACTTATATCCCAGCAATTAGCATGGTGCTAACTTCCTGCCTGTGTCATCATGCATTTAGAAGCCCTTGAAACAGTGATTGGCACCCTCATCATATCTGATTACTGTCTCTAAATATGTATCTGAATTATTATTCAGCCTAAAATCCACCGATATCTTTATTATTGTCTGTATATTCAAAACAAAACAACAGAAAACATACATAATCCAGGTGAGACACTCAAACAGCATAAACAGCTGAAAGTAGTGTTTGTGTGGCCGCGCTATAAGACCTGCTCGACTTCCTCGGAGCGTCCGTCTGTATTCTCCGTCTTTTCTCCCTCGGACGGTCCCAAGGGTCCGTTTACTTCCTGCCAGGCAGACGAGCCATTTGATTGGTCAACCAGAACCATTTGACAGAAATCACCTGTGTTCCAGCTGCCCAATTACCCAGCGGTCCACAGAGGCCTTCATTACCCACAAGCCCCAGGGCTCCTGTCAGACGTTCACCTCGCGCAGCCCGGAACTGAAGTTTGCAAAACAAACTTGGCGAGAGCGAGACAGTCTTTAAAAAGAGCTCAGGTAGTTTCTGAGCCTGTGCTCTTATACAGGATCTCCACAGAACCCAACTGGAACGTGGGGGAAAGTTCCGGCTCTTCTACACTTTCTCATTATCACAGTAATTCAGGGAAAATGATAAAAGCACAAATAGCCTGAGAGTGGACCGGAGGGGAACGAGTGCAGCCATTAATTACAGCTCTCTCACTTCCATTTACGGCCATTTAAACCCAAACTCAGAGAGGAACAATCAACAGCGGGAGAAGCTGATTGCACAATATGAGGCTTCGTATACACTCACTATCCACTTTATTAGGTCCACTTATACTGTTCTACACCCACTGTCCATTTTATCAGCCCCTCCACATACCCCACCCTCCCGCACGACCATATAGGACACTCTGTAGTTGTACAGGTCCATATCACAACCATGTTACAACTACATCCTTACCACATCACCTCCACATTACTGCCATGTCACCATCACGTCAGTGTGACTGCAGTGCTGAGAATGATCCACCACCCACGTAGTACCTGCTCTGTGGTGGTCCTGTGGGGGTCCTGACCATTGAAGAACAGGGTAATACAGTACACAGAGAAACAGATGGACTACAGTCTGGAACTGTACAACTACAGAGTGTCCTATATGGTCAGTGGAGCTGATACAGTGGACAGTGAGTGTAGATACAGTATAAGGGGGTAAATGTATAATGGCCTGTGTATTTAAAAGCTGTTTGTCTGGTCAGTAAATGTAGAATTTTAGTGAGCAAATAAACAAATACAAATAACATTAAAGAGTCGTGATTTTATGTATGATGTTTGCTTAAACATTTCCTTCCCCCTCCCCGAGAAAGACCTGTATGATTTGTAGTTATAATCCAATACCTGCTTTATCTAATCAATACTTCATTATGCTAAATCAGGTGCGGCTGATGGAGTTTAATAAATCCATGTGATGGCTGGAGGCGTCCAGGAGAAGCCTGGAAATCTGGAAGATTGTTCTCCAAACGAGCTTGCAGCACATAAATTACATTTTTATACCTTTATTTGCATTGATTCTGAGAGTATGTGGCATTTTACAGGCATAACTGCAGTTATTACCCCAGATAAATGGTTTAAATGACTTGTTTAGGTGAACAAAGCTGCGCAGTGCTAGCACCACAGCAGAATCACCTCATACTGTACCAGCAACAATATAACAAGGAGGTGGTAGTAACTTCAGGCTCCTGCAGATGGCGCTGCGCGAGGATGGTGGGGCTATAAATCCCTGCGGGGTGTGAGTGACGGGATCCATAGATTGGGAAGAGGTGGTAC
>JAVGWN010002785.1:0-10813 GCA_034552555.1 Semaprochilodus insignis
GACGTTATCGTCCATGACAGCCCGGTCAAGCAGACAGCATAACAATTACATGCTCAGAAAGCTGACGATGAACAGACACGTCATAGACGGCATGTGAACGATGGTCTACTGCAAAGTACTTAACTTCCGTCCAATAGCACTGTCTGAATCTCCAATGACTACCCTGCTCCCTAAGTAGTGCACTATGTAGGATAAGTGGCTCCTGCAACTGACAGTGCATCGTATGTCTAATACACAGCCATTTGGGATTCAGCCATGTGTACACAGTTCCATACTGGACTAATGTTTTGGTGTAGAAGCCAGAACTGGCAAAGTGCACTAAGTAAGGAAGGAAGGAAGGAGGGGTCTGTTTGGGATTCAGGGGCTGGTAAACCAACTGCACTACACCAGCTTCGCTAACTTCTTACTACTACACTGCACTGAACCTGAGAACCAGCCGAACTACAGAGACGATATAAACACCACTGTAGTACAGTCTGCAGACACGGACGCTGGTACCGCACATGTCGACTCTTTGGCCTGCGTTTATGAGTGTGCAGCTGTGTAGGAGCAGTCGCCGTGTCAGTTCGTATGTGGTTTTGGGTGCTACTGGTGAAGCTGCTCAAACCGTGAGAGAAGGAACCCAAATATCTGACATGTCAGAAATTCGTCCAACTGCTGAACCGAAGCTCACGCAGCCAGTTGATCGGACATCGCTTCCCCCACTCTCACACTCCACAGTAAGCGATGCCTGAGGAAGCTGAAATTTGGCCAGGCCATCAGTCGGCTCCGACCAAACGAGGCTTCAAATCGCAGAGTGTATGTCTGGCTTTAGCCATCACCTTTCTTCACTTGACTTTCATTAAAACTGTCTTTAGATACTGAATTGGAAACCCAGTCCCGTGAACCACACGGTGTACTGAGGGTATATTTTCAGTTGTAGTCTATATCATTATCATCATCATCAACAAATTTATGTTCCATGGGGAAACTAAACATAACAACACGCGGACGGTGAACTGCCAGTATCTGACTCAGACCAATCAAACGCAACCATGTGGTGTGTATATGAAAGCTCAACCACAACTGACTGTCATTCTGGCACAGTATGTTCTATGGAAGCCCATCATACTGTGTGTATATATAGCCATTTTGTAAGCTATAATATTGGTTAAGTTTTCTATTATTAGGAATTATTATTAAGTATCTCATAATCACAACAGGCTACCTATAATAATGGGATTACTTCATAATTATGACTCAGCAACTTAAGATAATGACTTATTAGCTCATAATGAAAGGCCCATAATATCAGTAGAGACACAACACACGACACAAGACACCGCCCGCTTGACTTGTTACCATCTGGCAAGCGGTACATGGCCATGCGTACAGAAACAAGCAGACTGAGAAACAGCTTCTTCCCAAGAGCCGCAGCCTCCACAACAGCTCACTGACTGACTGGTTACTACCTCTGGACTATATCATGTTCACCCTACACATCTATACACATTTATATACAGTCACCTCATGATATACATATTATCCATAGTGTAATTCTACCTCCATATACAATCAACTGTACATTGTGCATATTTTGCACATCCATGCACTTCACACATTCATAAATTATTTATTTATATGTATATTGGAACTGTTACAGTAGTTTATTCCCATTCTCACACTGTCACACTGAGTGCACTGTCCATATGTAAATATCTTAACTATCTATATGGTATATTACCGCTCTGTTTATAGTTTCCTGTTCCTTCTTGGAGAGCGTCACACTGAATTTCATTGTATCCAAGTACAATGACAATAAAAGGATTGTATTATATTATGTGTAATATTAATATCTATATTATATTAACATCTATTATTAATATCTACTCTATTATATTAATATCTACTCTATTATGACTCATCATAAAATTCAATCCTAGTATTTCACAATTGTGACTATTACTAGATGATAATTATGACTTACCCTCTCAAAATATACGACAATAGGTTTTTCAGAGTTATGAGAAACTTTATTATTATGACTTACTAAATGGCTATGTATTTATGTATCTCCACTGGCTTCCATCATGTTCGGCGTTCATGGGGGTTTTCTGGTTGCCTTAGCCAAAATAATAAACTTGGGCCTTAATTTACAAAACACAATCACAGTTTAAATCACAGTCACAACACTGACAAGGAGAAAAACACACTTCATCATCCCCAAATTAACAGAGTGCCACTACTAATAAATGATGGGCTACAGAATATACAGGATCAGAACTAGGCCAGAACCCCCAACTCCAGGTCTGCAGTCCACCTGAAATGGACCGTTTGGTTCTGAGCCCCATCCTCAGCCTAGTGGTCAAGCCCTACTGAAACCAGGTGTGACAGAACAGGAAAAGCCTGAAACAGACTACAGGGCTGGAGGGGAAACGCAGAGGGAGCTAACTAGTTATCATACAGTGTCACACCTGAACCTGACCTCAGCTGACCCTCTTCAGACGAGAGAAACTGGGTCAAAACCACCACACACAAACACTAAAGCTCAGCCATCAGCGAAACTCTAACACAGACAACATAGCCAGCTGCTTTCCACAGTCCAGAAACACCTGCAGGTCTGCTAACGCTGTGGAGATCAGATCAGATAAGGCAGGTCCAGTCTGACTGCTGCCTGCTACAGCTAGCACGAAGCTAACGACAGCGAGCTACAACACCATACAGATAGTTACACAGCGGGACACGGCAGCACCCGCCATCTCCGGGAACACCTTACCTTCAGCATATGGTCCTCCCTCGGTTATGGGGTGTTGCTCTGTAGTTGTTTCCCACTTTTCCACAATATTGTTCCGGGCAAGGAACATGGAATTCTGCTGTCACTGCTGCTGCTGCTGCTGCTACTGTTGTTGTTGCTGCTGCTGCTACTTCCTGCTTTTCCGTCTCGTCTCCAATGGCAACCACACCGCTTTACGGCAATTTAAAGGACAAATAAAAACAATAGTTAAATAATTTAATTAAAGGTATTATTTAATTATTTATTAATATTATTGTTCGTAGAAGTAGCAGTAATAGGTTTGTAAACGAATCTAGGCATATAACACGTTTGAATATTGAATATTAATATATATATAAACCTATTAATAATAATGGTGTTTTTAGATTAGCTGACGGACTGAAGGAGGTCTAGCTAACATCTCCTGAACTCCTTCCACACTTTATGAGGTAGAGATAAATTTGGTGCTGCGTGTAGATGATTAATATACTTACTATACTTATTAAAGTCATAAACAGTCCATATATTGTACTGTTTTATTAGCCTGCTGGAGGAGGTGAGTGGAAGTAAACAAGACAGTGATGAGCTAGTCGAGCTAGCTGAGGGTTCATGCTAACTTAGCTAAGTTCTGTCAGTTCTGAGCTAGCTAGGTCTGCTAAGAGATTAGCATTGTTGTTAAAAGCTACTTTCTGACTGAAAATGGGGCCTCAGAAATGGGTAGAGGAGCCTAAATCAATACTCCAGTAAAAGTATGGATATCTGGGTAAATACTGACTCAGGTAATTGTGGCTTTCTATAAAACAACTTGAGTAAAAGTCCAAGTCAGATAAAACGACTGAAGTACTGCAGTGAAACTTCTTAGTAAACCCGGCGTCTGTCAGCACAGGAACCGAAGTTTGTACGTCTCGATTTTTCTGTTTTTCTTATCATTTTGGTTTAAAATAAAACGATAAAGCTACAATTTCAGAGGTCATGATCAATCACAAAGTAGTACAGATGTTCCAACAACAAAACTAAATAAAATTAAACACAAAAAAGAAATGATTAAATAAATATGAACAGCTGTAATGTAACTGGGTGAAGAGTATACTCTCTAATATACCTGAGTACAAGTAAAAGTGTTACTATTAGAAAATACTCAACAGAGAACAATCCCGTCAGTATTTACAGTATTACTGCAGTACAGGTACTTGAGTGTATTGTAACTAATTACTACCCGCCTCTGTGTGACCCTAATATCCCAATATAGTCAATACTGATGTTTTACAAAGCTCATTTTATCATTCTTTTTAGACACTTCGGTGGAGCCACAATGAAAAGGAAGACCCAAACCACAGGTTAGCTAAATACTGTAAGCTGCTTCATGGTTTATAGGGTGATTCCATGGTTGCATTGCTATATTTGGCCTTGTAGGTTGACACATTCATCTTCATTTTGATTATTTTTTGACACTGAATTAGGAAAACATGTCAACCCATTCTAAATCAAAAGCATCATCCTCAAGGAGACCTTTGGGATTCATAGTGATTTCCATATCCTGACCATCGTTTGATCCAGTTCCTGGGAGGTTAGGTTCAAGCCTGGCTGTCGTTTCAATAGATGGCTCATGTACAGATGGTTCACCCTGGACCTTATCTCCATCCTGCCCAGTTATCAATGCTCTCTCTGCTATCACTTGCTCTAAAAGCTCCTGTTTTGTGGTTTCGTCATCATCATCTATCAAAAGCATCAAAAATATTACACAAAGTTAAATAAGGAACAGAGTTGAGAATAACAGGGTTGACCTTTTTAGCATACATACCTAATAAAGATGGGTCTTTAGAAAAGTCAGTGGTTCTACTTAACTAAAAGCATGAGTTCTGTGCAGAACCATTTCATGCTTAAATATTGCACCAAAACGGTTGTTCTAGTGTTATAACCTTGACATTGTGACAACAGAACTCTTTTGGTGTTTTTTTGTAAGGCAAGCATTTTCAAAACCATATACAACACGTTCTCTGTCAATATGGAAAAAAAAAACGTTTTAACATACAAAAAAAACTTTTATTAATGAAATATACGGCACTTATGGTTCTAAATAGAGGCAATGCCTTTACTATAGAACCCTTGAAGAGCCTTCTTTCTTAAGTATGTAGAATTAGCAAATGTGCAGAATGTTATTAGCATCCAGGTTACTGGAATAAGGACTTTCAGCTACTGTTTTTTGTTTATAATTTGAGTAAAAGTATGAATTTACAGAGTCATCGGTCAATATCATGCCGTCGCTTTTTTTTTTTTTTCATCCAGTGCTCTCAAAGAAGTCCTTAAACTTATTGTTGACCATGTAATTTATGGATTATCAGGGGTGAGTGAATGTTGTACCATAAACGAAATAAAATGCACATTTTCCACAGCCTACCACAGATGACTCTTAAAATGGATGTTTCAAGCATGAGCTGTTAACTGATTCACACATTACTACAATGATAATTTGACATTTTAAAGTATGATAAAGTATGATCATTTTGCAAGTAGTTATACTGGGCTGGAACACAAACCAGAAATACTGTTTTCTAGGTTGTATGAATATTTTAAGATGCCTGTAACATGCACAACATATTATGTTATTACGAAGGACATACATATTTGTTATGTAATATCACTGGGACACAAATGTCACCCAAGTCATGAAATCACCCTTTGATTGAAACATGAATTCTAATTCAGTTTCATTCTTCCTCTGATCAGTTTCATCAGAATGCAACACAAGTCCATTTTACATATTGAATAAGCCTCTATGTAAAATATTTTATTTTTAGACAAGTTTAACTGTAATGTTGCGGTACCTAATGAAACGTGTTCTTCGCCCTGTCAGAATTTAAGCCCCCTCAGCAGAGATTTTCCAGGGTAAGCAGAAAGAATAGCACAGAAAGTGCCACATCTGGTGAAACAACGGAACTACAACCTTCAGATGGCAACCAGGTAGGCCTTATTGTTGGCAGGGATGGGCAGTATTTACGATACATGATACACTTAGTACTTTATATACACCTGATATCATTTGTGTTTGATAGAGTTGTATTTGATATCCTTCATGATTAGTAATAAATGACTTTAGTGTTTTGTATTTTTGTTGTTTAAAAGTACTGTAAAATACATTCTGAGAAATTACTACATGATGATGTCATAAAAGTGCAAAACAATGCATGCAACCTCTGATTTAGTGCTTATTCAGTAACTTCCCCGGGCTTGTTGAGATCAGGGCATTGAGATTCAGAAAACTGATATGATGTGATATATATATCATGGCTGCTGTATTTCATAACTTATTTCTATATACTTATAAATAGGGTATTTGGTATCTGATTTTAAAAGACATTCTGGTGTATATTTGCCCATTCCTGCTGATGGGCATGTATAGTTGCCCTGGCAAGTATCCAGATATGTATTTCTATATTTAATGGATAATAATATTTAAATGGATAATTATTGTAAATTAATTTTCTATTATTGGAAAGTACTCTTTTAAAAACAGCTGCTGAGGTTTACATTGTAATTATACATTGTTACTGCTTGAGCGGTTTCTTCACAGACTGTTGCAGGTTTTCAGCCGAAATGTCTTTGTACACTTAAGAAGTTAAGAAGTGATCTCCAAACACAAGCATTCAAGAAAAACAATTCCCACACAGTTCAGGACCCTAAGTTCAGTCAGTCAGGAATTCTTCTCCAATCTTTTTCCTCACAAAGAGTCTACTATCGGTTTAATGTGGTGCTAAAGGTGTTTTCTCTCAAACAAATATAATGAAGTAACCCGAAGAACTTCAATTTACCAATGCTTAAAGTGTCCAAATACTTTCTGGTAAGTTATGTCATAGGAATAAGAGCTAAGAGTTCTCTATACCTTCCTTACTGTTCTCTCGTGTGCTTCTACTATTATTGAAGATTACAGATACAGTAAACTCTGGCCTCCAGTCTGCATCATTCATAGACAACTCTGAAGAATATCAGCCAGAATCACCCGCGGAGAAATCTGCCATTGGAAACAAGCATGAAATGGACTCAGACCTGGTCAAAATGCCCACTGAAATGGAACAAACCAGGAAGATCACAACAGAAGGTGCAGAACATCATAATATCAAATTCAAGCCCCAGAGTGGGTCAACTCTGGAACATGAACCTGAGACTGCAGGAATGGAAGGGAGGCATACTGAGGACACTTCTAGCTATGAACCACAGACATCTCACACATCTCGAAACATCCCAAACAGTCCATGCCGTAGATATTCTTTGGATGAGACTGGAGACGATGTGCTTTGTGGCGATGTTCAAGAGAACAGGACCAAAGTGCTGGACCCAAAGGGCGGAGGTGTTCATCTGGAAGGGGCTTCAGGTGCCCTAGGTGAAAAACCCTGCCTTGATAGTGAGACGAGGCTACAGGCCACCGAAGAGACAGAATCTGTACATCCTCCAGCAAAGAAAAGATTAAGAAGGAGGATGGGTATGTGTGGACTAGGAGACAGGACGAGAAGGTTCCGCCTTGAAAGGCAGCACTGCAAGGAGGTTCTTAATAGAGGAGAGATGTTGGAAGTGGTGGAGGCAGCAGGGGAAGAAAATAAAGGCATATTGAAAAACAGTGCTGCAGTGGAGAATGATGGTGCTGCCTTGATGGATGATGAAGAAACCACAAAACAGGAGCTTTTAGAGCAAGTGATAACAGAGAGAGCATTGATAACTGGGCAGGGTGGAGATAAGGACCAAGATGAACCATCTGTAGATGAGCCATCTGTTGAAACGACAGCCAGGGTTGAACCTAACCTCCCAGGAACTGGATCAAACGATGGTCAGGATACGGAAATCACTATGAATCCCAAAGGTCTCTTTGAGGATGAATGGTTTCAAGACATGACTGAGGGCACTCTTGAAACAACTTCCCCAGAGGGTGATGAAGTAAGCTGTAGCTGTACTGAAGTGACTAATGGAGATGGCGAAGATCCTAAGGGATCACCTGAGTGGCCAGTTACTGAGGGAGTGAATTTGGGCTTGCAAGGTATGACCAACGAACTTTGTGAAGGTTCTAAGGAAACATCTGAGTGCTTGGTCGAAATCGCTGAGGAAGAAAACTATGGCACTGTTGGTCCTACCAATGAAGTTTTTGGAGGTTCTAAAGAAACAGTGGAGTGCTCAGTTACAGATGGAGTGAGTCATGGTGTTATCAGTGAAGCTTTTGAAGGTTCTAAGGAAACAACCGAGTCCTTACCTACAGAGCAAGTGAGTTATGATGTTACTGATGATGTTTCTGAAGGTTCTAAGAAAACAGCCGAGTGCCCAGTTGCAGATCAGGTGACTTATGGTGGTACTGATCAAGTTTGTGAAGGTTCTAAAGAAGCAACCCATACACCAGTTTCAATTTACGAGGCAGTAAGCTGTCGGTCTACTGACGTTACGGATGAAGACTGTGATGGCTCTAATGAAACTACCAAGCGGCCAGTGACTACGGAAGTGAGCTATGGTTCAGTTCCGATTGATAACATTCATGAAGATTGTGAAGGATTTAAAGAAGTGTCTCAGGACGATGAGGCACCAAACTACAGGTCTACTGCTGTAACAGATGAAGGCTGTGGAGATTCAAAGGAAACTACTGAGTGCCAAGTTACTGTGGAAGTGATCTGCAGTCCTGTTGGTGATACTGATGAAATTGATGAAGGTTCAGAAGAAGCCACTGAGGCTCCAGTTGACAGAGCCGAGGGAGAGTGCTATAGCTCAGTTGGCATTACTGATGGAGTTTGTGAAGGTCGTAAAGAAACAACTGACCTCCAAGTAAAAGCAGGTGTGGAAGTGAGCTATGGTTCTACAAGCGTTACAGAGGAAGTTTGTGAAGGCTTTAAAGCACCAAATGTGAACCAAGTTGAAGGTTCCAGAGAAGTAAGCCATGGCTCTATCGCAGTTACCAATGAAGTTTGTGAAGGACCAACTGAGTGCCCAGTTGAAGTTCCTGAAAAAGTAAGCCACGGCTCTGTTGGTGTGAATGAAGTTTGTGAAGGTTCAGTAAGAGTCAGTAAGGAGGTCCAAGAATCCATAACAGCTTTGGAAGAAAGTGAGATGGAGATTGAAGAACAGTGTCCACCTGAAGATGTCGAACACTTAGTACCCCTTTGTCTTGATCTGGGTAGCACTACTGAACAAGATCTAGATGGATCTCCACTGAGCATGCCCACTGCTGTTGAAGGGGTATTTATGGAACAGGCAGTTACAGTGGCAACTGCCTCTACCGAGTTAGCAATTTCCATGATATGTGATGCAGAAGATCAGTGTGATGATGTGGAGTTCCCTCAGTTCCCTCTAAGTAAAGCAGAAGCAGGGACCAAAGGACCTGGTGTAGAAGGTGGCAGCAACACAGAGGAGCTCGAAGTGCCTGAAGCACCACCTACTGGCCAGGAGAAGCAAATGCATGTAAGTGTGAAGAGCTGAGAAAAAAACAAACTACATTTTCACTATGGAAGCCCATTCCCTTCAGGTATAGGAGAATCTCTCTGTCTCTCCCTCAAGAGAACGTGGGTACTTATTGTCTTGACAATTTGCTTTTGTATCTTCAAATAAGGACATAAAGTATGTCATATTGGATAAACATATTGTCTCTTCTCTACCAGGTGGGAATGGACTTTCACATAAAACAAAAACCATGTGGTATATATGTGTAATTATATGAAATTAGCAAATCTATTTGGGATTACTTAACAATTTCAGACGGTTTAAAGCTAGCATGTGGTGTTTTAGGTAAGCATTTAGAACCATACTAATCGGTGGTGTATGAACTACCTCTAAAGAACCAACCATATCGTGAATGACTGACCACATCTGGGGTAGGCACTACATTAAGGGGCAGAGTAAATTGTATGTTTTGCCTATAGCATTATAATGAGATGTTAGGTTCCGGGGTTCTACTGCCCCCCCTCTGAATTTCTTTATTTTATCACACTGGTGGCTTGTGTGTTAGTTTCTTCTAGGCCAAGATGTTCCTGATCCTTCGGTGACTCCTACAGTGGCTGAGGAACCAGTCTCCGACCCCAGCCTGACCACTGCTACTGATTTTCCCCAGGACGACAACTTATCTCAGCACTCTGTGACAGACTCACAGCTCAACGACATTGTGTTATGGTGAGGCAGAGGATGATTGTGTTGGAGTGGTGGTGATTTCACCGTGATGGACTTTAAAATAACACAGATATAATGCTTAGTATGGGTCTATGAAATATTTGGAATATTGGATGATATGTGCACTTCCAGTTTGGGGGTTTCTCCTCAGCAGGATTTTCCAGTTAACCAGATAACTTGAGGTCTAATGCTCACTACAGTTGGACATTCCTCACCTTTGCCTTAAGTTGTTTGGGTAAACAAGAAATCCAGTTTTATGAAACATATAAGAACTGCTCATACATGAAACACTGAAGATTTTCAATATTATCAGTACATACGTTTTGCATCCTGTGTGTTGTATTTCCTTCATATCAGCATGGAGGTGGATGACCAACCTAACTCAGAAGGCTTTCATCACCAAGAGGATGCCACGGAGCTTATCTGTGGCCTAATAAAAGAACTCTCATCCCTGAAGTAAGAAAGATGAACTCATTTTGATTCACTGAAAGTAAATAAATAAACATGAATAAATTATTAGATAATAGTCTTGGGGTAATAGGCACTCATTGAGCACTTTATTAGGAAGACATCCATGTACACTATATTGCCAAACGTGTTCCCTCACCCATCCAAATCATTGAATTCAGGTGTTCCAATCACTTCCATGGCCACAGGTGTATACAACCAAGCACCTAGGTATGCAGACTTGATAGGATGTGATAGGACGTGATAGGATGCCACCTGTGTAACAAGTCCAGTCGTTAAACTTCCTCCCTACTAAATATTCCACAGTCGACTGTCAGTGGGATTATAACAAAGTGGAAGCGATTGGGAACGACAGCAACTCAGCCACAAAGTGGTAGACCACGTACAATGACAGAGCGGGGTCAGCAGATGCTGAGGCACATAGTGCACAGAGGTCGCCAACTTTCTGCAGAGTCAATCACT
>JAVGWN010002786.1:0-10362 GCA_034552555.1 Semaprochilodus insignis
TATATATATATATATATATATATATATTTCATTTTTATTTAGTAATCCTTCCCACAATTATTTCCTGCACAAGAAGCCTGTTTCAACTTATGCATTAAGCAAAAACAATGCATTCTGATGTCCTATTCACAGCGACATTAAACGTGTTGTGTCCACACATGCTTTATGTAAGGCCTTCATTTCTGTTGTCCTCAGAATTGGAAGCGAAGAGACTGACATGGTGCAGTGGGTTACGTACATGATGATTTGAATGTCAGTGAAGCCAAAGTAACGTTGAGAAGGCACTGCACTGTCCTATTCTGACCTTTAAAGTACATAGCAATGTCTTTTTCTCATGATAGTGCTATCCAGGGTTACTCACAGAAAGAAACAGATGGGAGACGACTGGAGAGTCACTGTCGTCTGCTCATGATTAAAAGCAAAAAGAAGATTTTGTCAGTTGCAGTCTTTGAAACAGACTCTGAGCTGTTAAGGATGAACAGATGTTGTGTTTTTGCTTAGCGCTGTTGTTGATGCGCCCCTGTTACAAAGACTAACACTTCAAAAGTGAAATGATGTAAAACCACGTATAGCTGTATTGTTGTCAATAGATCAGCATTTATTATTTATTCAGTGAGTGAACTAGCGAAGGAATGCAAAGGAAAACAAACAATACATTTCTGATGTATAAACTCTGTAGATCAGGGTAGATTTTTTGAGGAGCTCACATTGGACGAGATATGAGCGCTGGCACAGAGCAGAATCTGCAAATCGTACTTCTGAATTTAACATTTCAATACTGCAACTCATCCTTAGTTCTGCCCAAGTCTTGCACAATCCTCTTTCAGCTACACATTCATGAAGACAGGAAACTACATTTGCGATTCCCATGTGCATTTACACTGCGCGAGTACAGGAGTTTCATATCTAACATGCAGAAGGCGTCCAATTGGTGACAGAAATGCCACAAGAGGCTTAGTAAATTGGGACCAGCGTGTCTTGCCCAGAACACAAAAGCAGGAGGACTTTCCATTCTACATACAACAACTGTAGTGATTACATTTCAGATTTTCCAGAATCAGTGTCCATGACCGGGCAGTAGGTATATTCCCAAAGACAATATGTTATTGGTATTGTGATACATTGCATCACAGTGTGGTTTTTGAGGTTATGATTATTCCTAAAATACTGAACATGTGCATCCACCATAAACAGTATAGATGATTTAAAGCAACTATAGAGAGCCGGTAAACATCAACAACAACAACCTGTGTATTGTAACTTCATAAACTGCAAAGTAACAAGTTTTATTCACCAATTTTGTTCAATTTTACCACTCAGGGAGCAATTTGCAAGATTCATATACCAAACAACAGGGGGCCGAATATCACCAGAAAGTTGTTGTGCCCTCTCCTATTGTAAGAAACAAGGAAATGCACAGTCCCTCCCTCTTCACTCTACAGTCTAGAAATCTAGAAGAAACGCTGTCCTACAATGTTAACTCCAGTTTTCTTCTATTTATAGGTGTTATAATAGTTGCTTGCCAAGAGCAATGCTGCTTTACAGAGCAATTAAAGTGATACTAATTACTGGTTACTGGTGCATTTTGTCTGATACAACATGCCACAAACCTCAAAATTGAAAGATCAAATATTGTGATGCAATCATGAAATGTCTTTTATATTGAGCCACACTGTCCACCATTACCTGACACATATGTAAAGGACAAAAAGGTTACCTTATTTACCATTTTCATCTCAAGAAAAGCAAGAAGGGGATAAAAGACAGAGAGAGCAAGACAGGGACAAAAGACAGACAAAAAAGTGATTCCTTTTTGGAAACAAAGCAATTTAAGATGCAACCATTTATTCCACCTGTAAGAGCTGCAAATAAACAGTTGTCAGTCAAACCCTTACTGTGCTGATATATAAGCCTTTATTCAATACAAAGACTCTACAGAGACTTTCATCTTGCGTGCTGCCTTCGCACGTTTTCAGCAGTTTGGAAAGCTGAGAAGCAGCTCTATTTCAGACTGGCTGTTAGATTTGTTAATTAGAGGCAGCTACGTTTGTGTGTGTGCGCGTGTGTCACAGACAGGTGTGAAAGCAGAACAAGAAAACCTACTGGCTTCATCCCACAGACAGATGACAGCGTGAAGAAAACTCATGGGTAATTTCCTGTTACAGCTACCATATGGACATCAAATTAGAAGGCATTTGTCCAGTCATATTCTGAACGAAAGCACCAGGAGGGTAGTTAAAACAAGCTAACCATGAATATTTGTGTTCATTCTTCATATTCTATTGCTGTCTGCAAACTGAAGTTAATTGAGCAAAGTCTAGATGAATGGAGATTGTGGGAATAGCTTGCCTCTAATATACTGCATTTGAGATTGCAATGTAATAAATGCCAATCCTGTGTATGCAATGTTTCTTCATTAGGTTTAGTCACAATGCTTCTCAGTTACCCAACGCTTTTACTGCACTTTGTTTCTCATGTATGTTTTTATGTAGATGCGTCCCTTGTCAGGTGTGTTGATCAAGCCATGATGTTTCTGTCCTAATGAGGTACTCACGTGGTCCTTATAGGTAAAGCAGCTGGTCAGCTGTAAGGCACACAGACGGTGTCTCTGAATAGTTTGTATGTTTTAATGTACTTTTGGCATTTTACAAAAAAAAGGTCTGTGTGTCATTGGCTTACTGCAATGGATAACCCCAAGATTGCTCATATTAGGCCTGTCACAATCTGCAACTATTAACTATATTAACTATTAGGTCTTAAACAGCTAAATTCTCTAAAAAGCGTGGGTTTCTGTCGATCTTTACATTGTAGTTATTAAACAGTTGTACTCATATATTCCACCATCTACAGGAGTTTCATTCCAAAGTGCTGAGTATCTTTTCAATCCTGTTTCATTTTGGATATAACAACTTCTTAAAAGAATAACAGCTAGCATAGAGTGGGAAGTCTCTAAGTAGTATAAATCATACTATAGCATTGATAATCCTCGTATCCATTACAAGGAAACAGCATAAAGCTAGGTATTAGCAAGACCCAGGCGATACAATACATATCATGATACAGGGGTTCAGATTCAATATATTGCACTGTGTGCACTATGTACTGTGATACTGTAAACAAGACAATATATTAAGACATATACTCTTATGTTATAATATTCATGTTACAGGTATCCATCCAAGTTAAAATTGTTGTTGTGTTTTGTAAGACCCAAAACATGTCACAGTGAATGTGTCCTGCTTTCTTTTACGTACATTTGTTTGCCTCAACCCAACTGATGAAAAGGTATCAATTGTCCATTTTGCTTGCTACAACATAAACTCATAATTGTCATTCTAACAACTGTAGAATTAACAGCAGTTAGCAACAGTCAGCAATTAACTGCAGTTATCAACTCGAGTCATTTTGATCAGGCTGGTATGTAATAATAGACCCAGCTGGTTATTATAAAGGAATATTTTGGAATTATAAGGGAAGTGATCCCAGCTATACAGAACCTCAGATCTCCAATTAATCTTAAAAAAAATCTCAATGCAAAACACTACATGGATGATAATCCTTCTTTCAGGTCTTGGATATCTCCCCTATGAAGTTAAAGCAGCCTCATATATAACTACACTTAGTTGTGTAATTGCTGTTTTGCTTTATAGCACCACCACTGTACATGTTGCACACGGAATGTGCAAGCAATAGCTGCTAAATACCACAACATGTAGCTTATGGCATAAGTGTGGGTTGGTAATGAAATAAATAGGCATTAAAGTAACTGTATTTCTATGGTGGTTCTTCAGATGAAATTGTACATTGACTGAAGAGCTAATGTTGAGCATGTGTGAAACACATCTCTCCTTTAATGCGACCTTATCTAGCCTTGACAAGGAGTTAAGATTAGCGTCTGCTGCAAAAGTAATTGAATTGTCCAGCAGTAAAGATTGACGTATGAGCAGATCTGAAAGAAATAAACCTTAGGCACAGCTCTGGGACAAGAGCTTTCAGGGCTTCACTTGAGAAAAGGTTAACAAGTTTTCACTTAAGGTGCCAATCATCTTGATGTTTCTGCACCATCTGTTTTCATCAGGGGTTTAAATGTCACATTTCAAGGCTCACGGCCCCTTTTTCTCTTTCAAACACTCCTCTCCCAGCCCTTCATTCATCGTTATCTCAGTCTTGCCTTAAATGAGGTGACTAAATAATACAGCTTTTTCCAGTTTTCTGCAGTAATGATAAGGTCAGTGAAGTCTCGAGCTCCTGGAGAACCAACTCAGACTGACAAAAATATGACTGGCTTAGTCTATAGCCTCTGTAGTGAAGGTTACTTTAGTTCAATGGACACAATGACTCTTTGACAGAGTGTGTTAGTGTATGAGTGAGAGAGAGAGACAGTGAGTGACAGAGAGAGAGAGAGAGAGAGAGAGAGAGAGAGAGAGAGAGAGAGGCCCATTCGTTATTCCAACCACGTATGGTGACCTTCCACCCAAGAGAAAAAAAAAGGTCAGACAAACAACAAGCCGGATTTGTCACCTGCAGCCTCAGTAACATTGGGCTAATGTGCAGCGAGGACAGCTCCGGGTCCCGTCTCACCCCGGCCAATAGCTAACATAGTGAACGCACTGATTCATGATATTAAATATTCTGAGGCTGTTCCTCCCATCCTTATTACATTCAACCCAGCACATGGACCCACACAACAGGCCATGATCGCCAGACAAGTGCCTCCAGCACTGAGCTGCTGAGGTCATGGTTCAAAACCACAGATAATGCAATGCAGTGACAAGTGCACTGTGTTTGAGGAACCACGGAATACTTAACTGGGTCAAAGAAATAGATGAGACATGAATAAGCCCTTAAACTTTAGTGCTATTGACTGAGAATTTCCTTATAAAATGATAAGCCCAATTTTAAGGACAAAGCAATGAGCTTAACACGAGTAACAAAAAGAACAATTATTAAACACGAATAAAGTAATAAACTATACACTATAGATACTTCTGGGTTTACTGTCATGTTTGTAACAATGACTCATTTCTGGTAAGCTTTTTTTGGATGATTCCTTCAGGAACCTTCACACAATGTAAAAAAAAAACAAAACATGTTGCTGTTTTATAAAACAATGAAATGACAAGGCTTTGATATGACAGTAACAATATACAAAGACCTTAAAGCAGACTTTACACCAGGAAACTGTTATTTACTCATGATTTCACTTCTAATCATTTATTAATGAGTTTGGACTTACGTCATTCCTAGCTACTTGATTGAGCGATACACAGACTGGCCTCTGCAGTGACAAGTGCACTTAGTTTGAGGAACTGAGGAATACTTAATTGGGTCAAAGAAATAGATGAGACATGATTAAGCCCTTAAACTTTAGTGTTGTTTACGGAGAATTTCCTCAGTCTTTATGATTTTATCGCTTTGTCATTTAATCGCTTATAAAATAATAAACCCTATATTGAGAACAAAGCAATGAGCTTAACACAAGGAACAAAAGGACAATGATTAAACACATAAATAAACTGTAGACTATGGATCTACTGGGTTTACTGTCATGTTTGTAACAAAGCCTCATTTCTAGTAACTTTACAGGAATTTCTTTTTTTGGACGATTCCTTCAGGAAGCTTCACACAATGTAAAAAAAATGCTGTTTTGATATGACAGTAACACTATACAAAGACCTTAAAGCAGACCTTAGACCAGAAAACAGTTTTTACAATGATTCAACTTCTAATCATTTATTAATGGGTTTGGACTTACGTCATCTCTGGCTACTTGATTGAGCGATACACAGACTGGCCTCAGTCTTCAGCCATGAGCATGAGCTGATTCAGCGAGACAGCAAAGAGCCTCCAAACTCCTTGCTAATCACAACTCCTTGGCTTCCAGCCTTTGAGACGCAGGACAGTCCTGCTGCTTCAAGTCCAGGCCACCAGAGATCACTCGCTTCAGCCCACAGTGCAACTCCTTCACGCTATGAGGGCCAACAGCAAAGCCCTAAACCCTGATCCTGAACAGCCAGAGCGAGTCAGACCCAGAGAGACAGAGCTAGGCTGAGATGGTCTGAAGCACTGAAGCAGCAGCAGTGGAGGTAGCGGAGGGAGGAGTCTCTAACCCAGATTAAATGTAAGCACTGAAAATCCCCTGGGGACCCCTTTTCTCTATCTCCATCTCACTCTCTTCTTTTCTTAATCCCCTCCAGAAAGCATGTTCACCCACTCCCGATATCAGTCAGTTGCTATGCACACTGATTTTAGATCAAACGGCCCGTGGGGGGAAAACTCCCGCAAGTAGGAAAAGACACGCTCCCTGTTATCAGAAAGGCTCCTGTCAAATGATTTAATCTTGAGACTGAGAGAAAGCATGGTGGAGGACGTTGTTTATGCAGTCTCTACATTTTCACAGCTCAAAGCCATCTGCCTAGAATCAGCATCACAGGCCTTACTGTTGCTGTATTGTTTTACAGGCAAACACGCAATGTAACTGTGATCCATAGCTTTACACTAATCGCATGTTAACTGATTATTTAACAGCAGAAACATTTGGCAGTAAGCCAATTATGCAACAGTCCACAACAATGGTGAGAGTGTTCATACTGAGAAAGGAATGAATCTTGAAAGGCTTTGCTCACTGTTGGGTAGCTAACAAAGCAAAGGACCTGACAAAAAACAATAGTGGAGGTGCTCAAAAGTTTTCCCTTTCAGTTTCAGACACAACGAAGAAAGCAACAGGTCTATTAAAAGTCTGGGTGAACATTAAAAGCCGTAGTCACATTAGGGGAAAAGTGAAGGATGGCTCCAAGGTAACAGCCATGGGAATCCCATCAGTCTCCACAGAACTGGTCATGAGATCCTCTTTCTCCTCTTGAGATTTGATGGGGACGCCCCATTCTTTCAGTGTCTGAAGGGAAACTGGATGTATGGAGAATGCAAAGGGAATGTGGAGATTTGTATGTGTCCGTGTGTGTGCATGTGCGAGTCTCACACTAGCCGGCCAAAAGGGGCCAGTGAGAGGCATATTAAATCTCTCTCTCTCTTGGCTAAGGCCATGTGAAGTTCCCCTGCTACCCCTCTCCTCATCTGAGGGCTCTTTGTCCCTCACGCAAACAGCGGCAGTGGCCCCTGCTACCCCATCACCCCCCACCCCGTCGCAGCCCAGCCTCACTGGCCAAGCCCGGGCTCCAAATTTGCATGGGAGAGGGAGGGAGGGTGGGCATGAGCCCAATGCCAGCTCCATTCAGGACGCTGATGTCATGCCTGTGCCCACCGTGGGAGAGCTGTGGAGGGGCTTGGAGGCCGATGGAAGGCCCTTTCTCCCCTCTCTCCAGCTCCCTCTTTTCCGGGATGAATGAATCTTTCAGAAACCGCAGCCCATTGTGTGCCATAATCGACAGCGATTATCCCGATTTTATGCTGCCTTCCCGGAGCGAGGGGTCGCTCTATTTCCTTCTTTCTCCCTCACTCTCTCCTCAGCGCTTTCATAGAGGATGCAAGGCAGTGACGGCCCTCACAGGTTGTCTTAGCAACCCGGGCAGAGATCAGAGAAAAGAAAGGGAAAGGAGGGAGGGGGAGTGAGAGAGAGAGAGAGTAAGAGAGACCTCCCTCCACCCCAGCTGAAGTCAGTATAGAGAATTAATAAAATGACATAAGACAAGCAAAACTAGTAAGGCAAATATATTGTCACTGTCAAATCTTGTCACTCCTTTTTTCCCCCTTTTTTCACACTATTTAAAATGTCAGCAGCTCTTTACATTATGTGAGCATTTAATGTTAAATGGACCAATAGAAATATCCCTAACTGACTCCTAACATTATAACATTATAATTTTCATTCTCCTATGAAGTTCCCGTTTCAGAGAAACACTATAGCCATGGGTATGTATACTAACACACTACCATCAGAGGTAACTTACATTAATGCCAGATTCCATTCTGCTGTAAGTACCTGCTTAAAACATTATACTTGGCATGTCTGGCATGTTCTCTTCAAGAAGCTTTAAACTGGGTAGATTTTTTTTTCCATTCTCTGTATACAGGGGCTCATCCTTTTGGCCTGCGCATTGCCATGCAAATAGAGTGCCAGCAGGCTGGCTACTCTCCAGCACTCCGGATACGTGGTGTTCCTTTGGGCCTCACACTCACAAATGCAAGGTGTTGGACCTTGGCCAGATTATGTGAAAGAAAATACTCATCTACACCAACTAGAGCGATTACTATTCCCTGCTTCACTGGATCACACCACCTGGGCTTTGCTGTGAGACATTAGGCAAGTGCATTCTGACTAATCTTGAATTCAGAGAACCAATATTCAATTAATCATGGGGGGAAAAAAGACTTGATATCAAGGTATAAATAATATATCGGTATTGTTATGAAAATAACGTACTCACTGTAATTAATCATGTGCTTGAGCTTGTCCAGTCTTACCTGTGAATAGCTGGTGTAGCTGCAAGTTTTCATTCCAGCAAAACAGGTGTAGGTGGAGAAAGTGGACTCCAGTGTGCTCTGCTTGACTGGAATCAAAACCCACAGCTCTGCTGGCCCTTTTCAGACAAGACTGGACATCCCTGACCGACAATTAATAGAAACATATAATGTACAGGCAAACTTACTAAACACAAACACGTATCCTATAGATACGTAGGATATGATCGATGTCCAGTTTTATAGAACAAGGCTAAAGTGTTTTGACACAGCTGCTATGCTCAAATGATGTAGATAAAGAAAAAAATGAATAAAAAAAGAAACCTCCTTTACAACAGAGTGACAAAATGGTTAGCCGAGAATTGGAGTACCTTTGTACACCCTTAATGCAGAGCTCAGTTATGAAGTTCTCTCACTAAGAAGGGTCAACAAACAAGTGGTATTCATATGTGTATTATAAGCTAGTTAAATGTAATTAAGCCAGGGAATTAAATGCTGACATCATCACCCAGTAGAATATTTCAAAAACAAACAAATAATGAAAAGGTTTCAACTGTCCCAATCCAACCTGCAGGACACACACATATACACACACAGGGTCTGACATCAGAGCCAGGGGACATTCAGAATCTGCATGTTCAGACAAAGGTCAAATTATTGCTGCCGGATACACACATACTTAACTAAATGTGCGCACACACACAAAATCATATCTTCCTTTTTTCTTTTTTTTGGTTTAACAACAGCAATAGCATTATGTTTGGCTGTACTCATGAGATGTATTAACTCTATATAAGTATAACAAAAAATTAGAAATTAAAACAAAAATAATAGTTGATGTTAAGTCCCAGCATACACTGGCTGGACAGTTCATGAAGGACATGGCCAGACCGTGTTTCCAAGAACAGTCCATCCACAACTACGTACAGAGAGATATAATAGTAGGGCTATAGGGTTATAAACCCCTAATTACAAAGACTGCACATTTGTGAGTGGTTATCTTTTACTATTTTCTCTCCTATTCGCCCTTCAGCCAAATTTAGCTTTTTAGCTATTTTGAGAAGACAGTATAACTCACAATGTTTTAACTGTTGTCAATCATGAAATGGTTTTGGCATGGCCGACTTCCAGGTAATTCTAAGAACCACACTGATTTCATTAAAGGCTCTAGTCCCACTATAGACCCATTATGCTTGTATTTGATCCCATAATCTGTAATTAGGGCTGTACCGGACTCAGAATTTTGTCAGTCGAATCGGATTCGCCCATCCTGGCTGACGATTCGACTATTCGTTCATGTTTTTTCTCCGTATACATTATCTAGTAAACAGCAAATCAATTTGCATACGTTTCAGATCTGATGTCCTCATTTAGAAAGTCAGCAGAGTCACAGGAACAAATTTTTGAACTAAAAGAGATGTGGCATATGATGAACCATCTGGAGCCTGATTTAATTACAGAATATAGCGTCGGCAGCAAGCACGTATTTATGCTAAAATTAGCGCTTATAGCCTGTCTTTTAAATTTCACTTTTAACAGCTTCTTCAGTAGGATGACCCTTCGTCTTTCATCTCTCATAAATAATGAACTCCTAAATAAAACCAAATTAGTCAATATTTAAATTATCTTTAGATGAAAAGAAGAATGGTAGACCTGAACCGTTTACTTCTTATATTACCCGCGCTGAAATAATTATTTCTCATTTATCGGCAGGCATATTAAGTGACTGTACTTATCTTTAAATAAAAATAATCTTAGCTGTAGACGAATAAATAAAAATATCTGTAATTTAGCTTCTAAAATAATGGAATCATAATAGAACAAACGTCTTCGGTCCGTTTTTCCTTCACCGCAAACAGCCATTATGTCTAAAACGAAAGCCAACTCACTCATTTGAAGCAGTGTTCGATGTCTGACTAAATGACGAGCAGAATTAGCTTTAAT
>JAVGWN010002787.1:0-10810 GCA_034552555.1 Semaprochilodus insignis
CGATCACTGGATCGGATATTGGAAGAATGGGGGGAAAAAAAAAAAAAAAAAAAAAGAGCTCATATGATACATTAGCCTAAACACAAAGATGCACAAAAATAAAAAAACACAGCTACAACATCTGCTGAGCCAGGTTGTGGGTTAAGTGTTCCTTTCTTTAGGGGATTAGAATATTTGTTTCACAGTTTGAGCTTGACGTTATTTAGCTGGCTCAGCACATCCAGTCAAATAACCTTGTGTGTTTAAGGTGGTAGTAACATGGCGCTACACGAGGATGATGGGGCTATAAATCCCTGTGGGGTGTGAGTGACGGGATCCATAGATTGGGAAGAGGTGCTACAGTGCAGTGAGTGTCTCGTTCCATGTGTGGAAAATGGCTCCAGAGCAGATGTTAATGATTGGCTAAAAGGAGTGACTGCATTTGGGCGTGCCAAAGACCATAGTGTGAAGGAAGTAGCTGAATCTGCAGGTGTATGGAAGCGTACGGTCATACAGGTCTGCCAGCAGTGGCTAAAATCCCAGTCTACAGGGAGTTTCCCTTGGAATTGTGCCAGGGAAGGCATCCACCAAATCTGGACCAACTTTTGGTGTTGGTCTGGACATTCTTTGATGTAAGAGTGTCTGAACATTGATGTGGCCTACATCCAGAAACTTGTCCAGTACATGCCCAGTCCAATCATGTTATGGTGATTGGTTATTGGTGCTTGTGGAGGTAGGCTATTACACGCTAGTAGGTACGTTTCGGCCGCAGGGGACTCATTTTAAGTCCGGTGAGCTTTAGGAGTAGTTTGAGAGAGGGGGGTAAAGACCACTTTGGGCCCATGTAGGGTGGCTGGTGGTTTTGGGTAGTAAATAAAGTGGCTATATTTGTGTTACAGCACCACCACCACCACCGTAAAGGGATCCGAGTCCACTGAACCATTTCACATCCAACCATGACTGAACGACTGGATATCTATTCACATCTCAGCTTCCCGCTTAAAAACAAACAGAAAGCCTGTTAAACCCCCAAACTGCTCATTTGCTGCTCCAAAACTACAACCCAGAGAGGAAAAGGCTCATTTGTCAGACAAAGTCCGCCACTCAGACTACATTTCAGAAGCTTCCTCTCTAATGAACCCCGACTCCCACAGTAATTATCCCACGCCTCTCCTCGCCGCACATGCCCATTCCTTAAACAGCACGAAGCTCACACAAACACTCCCGCACACTCGTCCTGGCATCACTCCTCCACTCCTACCTGTGTGCCAAGGACTGTGCAAAGACCTGCCAGTTCCCATAAACATTCCCTCATACATTCCTTTTTATACAGGCCTGAAATATGAATCGCTTTTATAGAGAAATCACAATTTATTTGCAAGAGCACCATTTGCAAGAGCGCGCAACCTGCAAGAGAGCGACATTTGCAAGAGTGCGCAACATTTGCAAGAGCACACAACTTGCAAAAGAGTGACATTTGCAAGAGCGCGTAACTTGCAAGAGAGTGACATTTGCAAGAGCGCACAACTTGCAAGAGAGCGACATTCGCAAAGCGCGAAAGCTGCCACTTTTTTATAGAACACAAAGCAAGTTTTCAGTGTGGAAAATTTAACCTGTGGCCTGTGAACTGCTTCTACATAAGTCAGACCACACAGCCCTGTGAAATCACACCCACAACTAACACGGTGTTCAGACAGTGTTCAGACAGTGTTCAGACAGTGTTCAGACAGTGTTCAGACCTCAGGCAGATCGGATGTGTTCCTCAAGTCGACTGTCTGCACTGTTATTTCCAAGTGATTAGGTCGGATTTGTGTGTCCAGACATCACCAATCTATCTGCAGGGACTGCTGTGGTACCGACGTAGGCATCTGTAACTATGTAGCCGTGCTGGTGACGTGGCTTCCTATGCGGGTGCAGGAGAAACCGTGGAGCAACGTTCCGCCCTTCAAACCTTCGGCGTTGTTTGTTGGGTTGTGAGTGAAATCCGAATTGAGTGTCCAGAGCGTTCAGACTGAGGCAAAAATAGGATCGGAACCGCATGTCAAACCACCTTCAAAAGCGGATAATAGTCTGTGAACTGTGACACAACCACAACTAACACGGTGTTCAGACTGATCCGTTTCTCAAGTCGACTATCTGCACTGTCCAGGCATCACCAGCCCTCTGCACTGACTGCGGTGGTACCGACGTAGGCGTCCGTAACTACGTAGCCGTGCTGGTGACATGGCTTTCCTATGCGGATGCACAGAGCAACGAAGGTGCGTCATTCCGACCTCCAAACAATCACCACTCTGTCAAGTCACAGTTCACAAGTCTTTGGTTCGCTCGTCTTGAATCCCAGCACTCTGGATGTGACATCGTTGTTGTTTGTCATGTCGATTCCCGTATACCGAATCGTAACCCCCGTGTCACGAAACATATGGTCTCGCCAGGTTCTTGCCAATACAGAACCCTTGGCTGTGTCCGAAGTACATACTACTCACATACTAAATCTACCTAAAAGTAGTATGTAGTATGTGACCAAACTGAAGATCTGCAGTTCGTTCACTGGAGATACCCGGATGGTGTTCTACTCCAGTCAGAGGTACTAGTATACAGATGGAGCTATCTTCATGGTGTACCGCATCCGATCGGCCTCACCAGCTCTCAGCCTGAGAAAACGGCGGCGGGTAACACTGGGGAGCAAAACGCAGCCCACTCCGAACGTAAACGTGGGTGTAGTGATTGTAGTGGGGTGTGTTTTCATCAGAATGAGCCTCAGAAAGTTAATATATCCAGGTCTGAAGATTAATAAAAGATGAACTCGCTTTAGAGGGTCAGTTTTAGAGTGAAATAGCCGAGGGTAGCTAACAGCTAGGCTAAACGTATTTCAGGTGAACTGAGCAGCGTTAGCAGCAGCTAGCTCTAAACAGTGGATACAGTAATAACAGCTCTGAGGTAAATGTGAGGTCACTGGTCATATGACTGTATTAGTATACTACACTGTAGCTCAGAACTTGTTGCTGGACTGTATACCACACACAGGGGGCGTATACAGTGTGCAGTACATACTACTGTAGTATACAGTGTGCAGTACATACTACTGTAGTGTGCAGTATAGCAGTGTGGCATTTCAAATACACAGCCCTGGTGAGCATGGCCAAAATTAAAGGGATGGGCCTCAATTTATAGCAAACAATCGCAAATGAAATCACAATCGCAATACAGGTCAGAACAATCGCGATTAGATATTTTCCCCCACATCGTTCAGCCCTAGTTTGTATGTATGTACCGACACAGTTCTCCAAGAATGCAATCTACATCCACCAAAGTGCAGGAGAACACTGCATTACAACCTGGACACGTACAAACAGACCGATAGTTCAGTTTTCTGGACTTTTCTAAGAGCATCCGCCTGACAAACCCAGACAGACAGTCAGTCAGTCAGTCAGGTATGCGTTCACTCCGTACTGATGACGTTTTCACAAGCCAGAGAGCAGCTAGTGGTCAAAAAGAGGAGACACATAGTTAGCTTCAGTGCTAATATGGTTCCTCTGCTCATGTTTAAAATCCACTTCCTGTAAAAGGTATTTAAACCCGCTCTCGTATCGTCAACACGGAGCCCTCAATGAAAACTTCAGGTTCATTTGAAAGACAAACAGCGGCGGACCGGAGTTAGCCTTTTCCACTGAGCTAGCCTGTTAGCCTACAACGCTAGCTAGCTGGTTACTCGGCGAGCTAGCGCAGTAAACTAGCAGCAGTAGCTCACAGCACGAACAGACAGTCACGGCTGACGCTTATCCGAGCGAATAAAGCAGTAAGCAGGGTTATTACCTGGTGAAGTGGACACTGGAGAGAAGAAACGGGGATGGTAAGGACAGTCGGTCGGACACTAATGTCCACACCCTAATCGGAGGAGGTTGTGGATCTACCTCTCTGTGGGGCGGGAGGGGGAGAGAGAGGGAGAGAGAGAGAGAGAGAGAAAAAGAGCTCCCGTCAAAAATCAAAGCTCCATCGCCCTCTGTTGGGAGCCTGCATAAAACCTGCCCTCTGGTCATGTATTTCAACTCTGCGCTGGAGATATGAATATTTAAGACGTAACATTAAATCTGTGACAACATCAGACAGCTTCCTACTTTATAGTCAGGGTCTGAAGAATCGGGAAGCAAACTAGTCCCATTAACTCTCTATAGTCCAATAAACACTAAACTAGTCCCATTAACACTAAACTAGTCCCATTAACTCTCTATAGTCCAATAAACACTAAACTAGTCCCATTAACTCTCTATAGTCCAATAAACAGTAAACTAGTCTCATTAACAGTAAACTAGTCCCATTAACAGTAAACTAGTTCCATTAACTCTCTATAGACATGATACCTGGGTGCAGGCTACCTTATATGACATATGGCGTATGTTGACAGCAGCTGTCTCTGTCTCAACAATCCGATTGGTTGCCACTCAGTTCATTTGCATACAGTTTGTCCAGAATGAGAAGGCAGAGAGATGATGTGTCATTTGATGTGTCAGTTTAATGTAAATAGTAGTATTGTGTAACACTGTCTGATTCATGTATATCAGCAACAAAGTAAAAAATACCATGAAGTCATTATATGATCATGTATGCATGATATGGAGAAATATCATACTGTGGTACATCAAGAGTATATGTGGTATATCAGGATATGTGCTGGTTCAGACTCTGCTAAGTGTACGACTGCAGAGTCTTTAAGCTCACCAACAACATCTGTTTAGATAAGTGTGTCTAAACTTTTGACTGCTTCTGTATATGCATTCAACTGGTTTGAGTGTTCACGCTTCAGAGGTACAACCGAGGCCTTTACTAAAGGATTTGCAAGGGACCATTTTCAGGGTTTACTGTGCTGCATTTTAACTTTAGTCCCAGTTTCTACATGTTCTAAACAGGTACTCCACCCATCTCTGATTGTTGTAGTAAGCGATTCACTCAGCCCGTCAGCCGTCGTGAAAGTGGATAGCTGTGGTTTCTATAAAGGCCTTCCATGACCACACAGTAAACGGCCTGTGCAACTGTAATTCCATTCTCCTCATTGTGGTTTGAAATTGTGACATTAATGAAATAAACAAAAGCCGAATATAAAGCACAAAGTAAATAAATAGATGTAGATACGATACTGTGTTTAAAAGGGCATACATTCCAGGGAAAAGGCTAAAGCAACAAAGCCTCTCCTCAGCTTGCATTACTTAGAAACATAAGAATGCAATACAGTCACAGTGTCTGACGGTTTGTCCTGGGACTACATCAGAACTCCAGCGTGACATATAAACAGGCATTTCAGTTTTCATATTCATATCCATATACTGTTCCAATATCAGAATAGAAAGTTCAGCCTACTGTCAACAAAAGTGTTTTCCCATCTTCCATTAACTGCTGCACTCATCACAATATGTATTTCTCTTTATTGGACATGAGTTTGAATATGCCAATATTCAACTGAATTAAGCATGTGACATCAAGATGTCTTCCCTTGTCCCAACAGTAGACTGAAGTCCTGGGACTGGTGTTGTCTACACTGACCTGCATTAGGGCTAACGTTTCTACTGGGACGGCGGCTGCTGCTACACTTGAGAGCGAACCTTGTGCAGGTATGCTGGAATTTTTGGGAAGACTAGCCACCTCTGAAAATCTCAGAACGGATGGTGCGAGTGGTATATGCATGTTCTGGCGTTTCTGTGCCACTGGTTGCTGGTGCTGAGACAGACCACTTAGCGTGGGCGCAGAAAAGAACAGTTTGACCATCAGCATATCTGACCATGATTCTGAACACAGCTTTGAACCTTGTGTCCTGGACTTTAGTAGCTTAGTGAGAAATGGTCCATTCTAGAGAAACTTAAGAGTCAGAAATGTTCACACTGGTGGTGATCACAGCCGACATCCATTGTGTTTAATGGTTTCAAGACAGCGCCTGACGTCAGAGACACAACAGATGTGTTTACATGCCATTTATAATCTGATCATATAATTATAATCAGATTTCTCCAGTTATCTGATTATTCAAAGTGGTAATATAATCATCACACCCGTGATTGCTTAGACCGGATTAAGACCCAGAAATCCAATGAAGAGAGCTGAATTTCAGCTCAGTAGTAGGATTTCTCAGTGCATGTGTACCTTTACTCTGATTCCTTTCAGATGTAAAAGCAGAGCGCAGTACCCAAAATAAACCTGTAACACTGACGTGGTGCCAAACACCTTTGGAGGGACGCTGAAACCAACTGCATTCCTGACGAAATAAAGGATTTGAAATTTCATCATCTTCCTGATCAGTGTTTCTCAACCCTGGAACCCTCCCCTGCACATTTCAGTGTCTCCCCCACTTTAACACGCCCCCCTTGCAGCTCCTAAAGAGCTTGTTAATGAGCTGATGATTTGAATCAGTTGAGCTGGGCGCAGGGAAAGCACTCGAATGTGCAGAGCCGGGGTTGAGAGAATGCAGTTGGTTTTAGCGTCGCTCCAAAAGTGTTCTGTCACAATGTCAATGCTGCACGTTTATTTCCAGTACCGCTCGCTGTTCTCAGACGTGTACAGACTGAGAAAGAAATCCGAAAGAAATCAGAGTAAGGGTACACACGCACAGAGAAACCCTGTAACTGAGCTGAAACCCCTGTATGCTTGTTTTCCACTGAAGTGTTCTCCTTCTCTGTCAAGCTATGGCACGAGGTTTGTGTTTATCTTATTCCTTGAGCTCACTGGATGGTTTCAAAGCTGAAATCCTATTACTTAAGGGCATGTAAATGCGTTGAATGGATTACTGACAAAACTGGATTTTCGGATTCCGTTATCAGTCTGTGTGTGTGTGTGTAAGTACATGTAAACACTTTCATTTTTCATAGAAGGTTTGAGACACGGTTTTGCTCTAAAATGTATTAGGCCAACATATTCAAATCATTAATGGCAGAGAGGTACAGAGAGGTAATGGCAAAATAATACCCCAAAAAATAAAAATAAAACGTTTCAGCAATTTTTTTTACTGATTCAGCATTATAAACAGCACATATATAAACTCAGCAGACATGTGTAGGTACACCGGTTGTTTCGGATAGTAAATAAAACAGATGTATTGTGTTACAGACGCTGCACCACCCGGTTCTTATCACCTATACTGTCAAGAGTCATTAAGGTTCGCCAACGCACCAGTTCACATGAAAACACTCTATAGCTCAACAACCAGGCTATGCAGAAACGCTCCTTTAATTAATTCACATCAAGACGTCTTGTCTTGTTTTGTCCCAACAGTAGACTGAAGTCCTGGGACTGGTGAAGTACTGCTGTTGTCTACACCGACCTGCTTTAGGGCTAACGTTTCTACTGGGATGGCTGCCACTACACTTGAGAGCGAACCTTGTGCAGGTATGCTGGAATTGACGGGAAGACTAGGAATGGATGGTGCGACTGCTGGAAGCTCAGCTGCGGCGGTATACGCATGTTCTGGTGTTTCTGTGCCACTGGTTGCTGGTGCTGGGACCGATGATAGACCACTTAGTGTGGGCTCAGATGCTGATGGTGGGAAAGATACTGATCCAGCAGGAGCTGTAGGTGAAGACACCATGGTTGTGGTCTCTGGTGTCCCCAAAGCTCCAGCCAGTGGATCCACTGGGGCTACTGCCTCTGCTGCCTTTGCCTCTCCTGCCGCCTTGCTTTCCAGCTCCTCCATTCTCCGCTGCACCATCGCTGGCATCAACTTCACATACGTCCCCATGAGGCGATGGTTGGAGCGGATTAATTTGCCAGCGCAGCTGTCAACGCAGTGCTCCTACAGAAACAGAAAATCATGACAACTAGTAAATGGTCATGGCACCTTCACATGTACGTTACTCATTTAAAGCCCACCTGAAAAGGAATTTGTGGCACATTTTATTATTTACACACATCAGCCATAACATTAAAACCACCTCCCTGTGTCTACACTCACTGTGCATGATATCAGCTCCACTGACCATATAGGAGCATCTTGCAGATAAACAATTACAGACCATCTGATTCTCTGTATAGTTTGTTCTCAGGACCCCCACGGGACCCCCACAGAGCAGGTATATGTGGGTGATGGATCATTCTCAGAACTGCAGTCACACTGACATGGTGTCGTTGTGCCGGTGTGTGTGGATCAAACACAGCATTGCTGCTGGAGTGTTTAAACACTGTGTCCACTCACTGTCCACTCTATTAGACACTCCTACCGTGCTGCTCCACCTTGTAGATGTACAGTCAGAGACGATAGCTCATCTGCTGCTGAACAGTGCAGTGTTGGTCATCCTCTAGTCCTTCATCAGTGGTCACAGGACGCTGCCCACAGGACGCTGTTGTGCTGGATAGTTTTAGTTGGTGGACGATTCTCAGTCCAGCAGTGACACTGAGGTATCCAGCAGCACTGCTGTGTCTGATCCACTCACACCAGCACAACACACACTAACACACCACCACCACGTCAGTGTCACTGCAGTGCTGAGAATGATCCACCACCCACATAATACCTCCTCTGTGGTGGGTAATACAGTATACAGAGAAACAGATGGACTACAGTCTGGAACTGTAGAACTACTGAGTGCTCCTATGTGGTCAGTGGAGCTGATAACATGGACAGTGAATGTAGATACAAGGAGGTGGTTTTAATGTTATGGCTAGTCTGTGAGACATTCACGACAGTGATTAATGTATTTCAGCTGGCCACAGTTCTTTTAATCCTAATTGATGCAGTAAGTAGCTTCTCATTTCTTAAACAACCATGTAGGAAGACGTATCCTGTGGTCATGGAAAAGATGTCACTTCTGTTTCAAGGGTCAAATTATTGGGCTGCATTAATCAAAGAAAACAACCAAGGAGAAGCTGAAATGACTGGAACTGGGTTCAGAATTGTCCAACCTGGGAGGATAGCAGAGAACCGTCAACTTTGTGGAAGACATGTGGTCAACAGAATAACATGGATATGTTCAATAGAGAAAGTAAGACACATATGTGACGGGGACTCACAGGACTGCAACTAAACTGCTGTGTCGCTAAAAAAAAAGGCCACTTGTTAATGAGGCTAACTGGAAAAAAGGCTTCAGCTGGCTGGGGATCTTAAAGATTGGCTTCTGGAACAATGGAAAAAAGAGGTCATGTGGTGTAATGAGTCCAGACTGACTTTATTCCAGAGCCACTGTGCCATCAGGGTAGGAAAGAAATGCACCTATCATACATAGTGCCCACTGCAGAAGCCTGTGGAGGCAGTGTTATGATCTGGGGCTGCTTCAGTTGGTCATGTTGAGGCCCAGCAACATTATATGTGTATACTAAAATTAACCACCTGAATGCACTAAATGACCAGGTTTCCCCAATCAATGGATTTTTTTTTCTTTCCTGATGACACAGCCATATTCCTGGAAGACAATGCCGAGATTCATCGGGCTCAAACTATGAAAGAATGGTTCTGGGAATGTGAGGAATTATTTTGTCCTGACCTTAACCCCATTAATAGTCTTTGGAATGTGCTGGAGAACACTTAACGGTGTGGTCTGACTCTCCTGTCATCAATACAAGATCTTGGCCAAGAATTAATGCGACTCTGGACGGAAATAACTTTTGCGATGTTGCATAAGGTTGTCAAAAACAATGCCAGACATTGTAATTAAAGCTATGTGGTTCAATAAAACATGTGTGTGCAACTTATTTTGGATAGGCAGCATACGTGACTTACAACACTGCACAAGAGAGTTTTAGAACGGGAATTTAAACAAGGGCATGAACTAACAGCAACTAACAGAACCTATAGCAGCAGAATGTTTGGTTTAACATTTCTCCCTCTGGAAATGCTGTTTGGAAATATGTGTGATATTGCATGTTGATTTTTCACATCCCCTTTCATGTTTTCAGTTTGAGTAATGAGTAATGAGTAATGAAGCATTCACAATAACTCCATGTTGTAAAGGTTTTCAGAGGTACAGTTACTAGGACCAACTGGATAAACTGATGTGCTACAGCACCACCCTGAGGCCAGACCAGTGCTGCAGCTCTAATTAGTTAAGAGTATTAAAGACAGAAGGACCCTGACTGTATGTGAAGCAGTTACACATAAATACACAACCATGTAATGTACTGTAGTGTACTGAAGTGTATTTTAGTGTACTGTGCTGTAGTGTAATGTAATATAGTATACTGTAGTCTAATGTAGTGTGCTGTTGTGTATGACTAGTGTACTGTACTATAATAATGTAGTGTACTGTGGTGTTCTATTCTTTACTGTAGCATAGTGTACTATTCTGTAGTGTACCGTACTGTGGTGTACTATTCTGTATTGTGGCAAAATAGTGTAGTGTACTATTCTGTAGTGTACTGTACTGTGGTGTACTATTCTGTACTGTAGCATAGTGTACTATTCTGTAGTGTACCGTACTGTGGTGTACTATTCTGTACTGTAGCATAGTGTACTATTCTGTAGTGTACTGTACTGTGGTGTACTATTCTGTAGTGTAGCATAGTGTACTATTATGTAGTGTACTGTACTGTGGTGTACTATTCTGTAGTGTAGCATAGTGTACTATTCTGTAGTGTACTGTACTGTAGCATAGTGTACTATTCTGTGGTGTACTATTCTGTACTGTAGTGTAGCCGTTGTGTAGTGTATTATATTGAGGTGTAGTGTATTGCAGTGTAGTATGTCATAGTGTAGTATGTCGTTGTGTAGTGTATTGATGTGTAGTGTATTGCAGTGTAGTGTAGCATGTCGTAGTGTAGTGTGGTCTAATGTCGCATACTGTACCGTAGGATACTCCAGTGTAGCTGTTGTGTAATGTAGTGTATTGTAGTGTATTGTATTGAGGTGTAGTATATTACAGTG
>JAVGWN010002788.1:0-10807 GCA_034552555.1 Semaprochilodus insignis
GAGACAGAGAAAGAGAGACAGAGAGAGATAGAGCGAGAGAGATTAGGTGACGTTAACGTAACGCTCTCCTGCCGGTCCTGTAGTAACAGTCCACTCACTGTGCTCGTTGAACTGTTCTGTGATTCGGTTGAAGTGGAAGTAGTACAACACACCACCACCATGTCCACCACTTCATATTGACAGACTCTTCCGACTCTTCAAATTTTCAAACTTTAAAATAGTATCAGTGGTTGGGATGTAAACAGAGGCATTCTGCGTGGGTTTGGTGTGAACTGGTTGATTGTAGAGACTCAGATTTCTTTATAGTGGTGGTGATGGGAACCAGGTGTCACCATGTCTACAACACACACACATAGACATTTTACTTACTACCAAAACCACCAGTGAACCTACACGTGTCTTCTGAGTTTACACATGATGTGATGATGATTCTTCTTTGGTGACTATTTTGCCTTAGCGCACCTTGCATGTATCCCTCCACCCTGAATGGATTTTAAAGGGTTCGTATGCTTAATTATTCTTGCATTTTTCATTGATTTCTTCCCTTGTATTTTTCTTACAACTTTCATGTTGTTTTATGTATCAAAAGCAGACGTCATTATTTTTTTCCATCCTATCTGTTATTTCCAACCTATTTATTATCCCTTGGAATTTTTTGGAAAGTTTTCTTACTGTGCCTTTAATACCAATATATGTAAATGCCCTGTATTGTGCCATGTTCGAAAAGCAGTCCTTCACTTCAGCATGAGTCAGTGGAGCCAAACTGCTGTAGGCTGAATCAGTAGATGTGTGTAAATGTGCCGGTTTTTGTGACATCACAGAAATGATGTCAGGCTGTATGGATGGTATGTACTGGGTTATGTTTTGAAACTAGCATCATTTATATACTATATTAAACTGTTTTACACTGAAACCTTTTCAAAACTCTGGCCAGTGTATTCATAACCATTTCGTGTAATAACTTTCCATGAGGGAGCCTTTAGAGGTGGACGTCTGGTTCCATTCACCACCACTGTAAACAGTTCTGTCTCTGTATGGTTCTCTGTAATGCAGCATTTCGCACCAAACTCTCTGAATGACTCTGTTCTCTGATGTTAATCACTTAAATATACAGAAAGTCTGAAAAATATAGAGTTCCCCTTTAAGACTCTAGATACTGTATCTCTGTATTTGGTGCTATATTAAAGTTCTTGGGTGTCTGTGTATATGTGCTATAATAATTAAGCTGATGATGATGAGGCAAAGCGTGTGACGTACCCCTCAACACATAGACATAGACATAGAGAGAGAGAGAGAGAGAGAGAGAGAGAGAGAGAGAGACGGACGGAGTGACGCATCATGGTCCGTTTCAGGCTTTGAAAGTCATGAAAGCTTGCTTGAGATTCGGCCCTTGACCATTAATGGCCAGCAGAGCCGCTACACTGAAGGGGGCCCAAATCAGAGTCAATGATTTATTTCACGCCTAATGACTTTCAGCTGGAGCTCCGTGCGCTGCGTTAATGGAGTTTGGAGGCTCGGAGTTCTCACAGCCGCTGAGATCACACAGGCTGTTAGCGCTGAACGCTGAGCCCGTGTGGTAATGAGTGTGGATGAAGGCTGATCTTCTACATGCTTGTGACCCTGTAGCTGCTGTAGATGGCTGAGAGTTAAAGGTCAGTCCCAATATGGCTTTGGATGGCGGAGCCAAAAAGAGTGCCGTGACGTTGTGTGGGATGCACCAACGCTTTGGGGGCCAAAACTGGTTGAAAATGGCACTTTTGCAATGTAGAATACATTACTGTCATGCTAGTGGTCGCTTGCCAAGAGCGTCAGCCATCGTTGTATGTACTGTTCCTTTTATTGGCTACCTGCCCTTAAATGATCTCACTGGGAGCAGCATCTTCAGCATGAACGACCAGAGGTTAGAATATGCCACCGGGGGAGCAGCGCCACTTCTTCCTCCTCTCATGCTGGACTTGATGCTACAGTGACTTACTGTCACCTCTTGTGGTACAAAGTGGTATTATAAGGCAGGACAGGCCGGGGCTAGCCGGTTAGCATGCTAACTGCAGTGCATTTCTCTGCAGCGTTATACATGGATGTCTTTGATGTACCATCAAAACTGTTATTTTATCATATTCAGTTGATAAAATTTTGGAGTATTTAAAACCAAAAATCTTACATATTGCCCCTTTAAAGTTATAATTTAGCCGATCATACAAAATGGAGCTCACAGTGAAATAAACTAGCATGCTGGTGTTAGTTGTATTATGCTAATTGTTGTAATAAGTAATAATCCTATTATGGGATTTAATGACAGTGGACTTGATTAATATTGTTTAAAGTCCATTTTATAGAATAATAACAGCAGTTTAGTAACTGTTTACAGAGACTGCATATGGGACTGAAAGAGAGACTGGCTTGGTTAACTCCAGAGTCGGTGTATTGGCCTCCCAGCATGTCGTTATCTTTGCTGGTTTTGTTTACCGGGAGAAGAATACAGTGCTGTTATTTGGTTCTCTTGCAAGATTGAATGTGAGATTGGAGCTTTTTTCCATATCAGTTCAGACTGTTTGTGAAGAGGATGTGACTTTTGAAGCGGCGAGAGGTTTCTGAGAGTTTGTTTGGCTCTGCCGGATCATAGGTGCATTCCTGATGTGGTTATTTATTTATTTTTATTTTTAAAATTTTTTTTGCTCTTAAGCTGATTGCATTGTAAACGGCTGAGGAATCAGATCTGGCAGTTCCGAGTCACTGTAGAGTCGATGCATGTGTTTGCCCCCAGGCCTTTTCAATTAAGGAGATATCTGAGGGTCCGGAATGCCAGCCCTGACATAATACACTGTCTTTCTGTTTTTCTTTTCTTGGTTCATAGTAAAGTAAAGCACCCAAGACCACCCAAATGCACTCACGGACTAAGACTAAGATCCCTTTGCTTTGGGTGACCATATACCTTAGTTATGTTTATTTAACCGGCTATATAATTTTGTCACTACCAAACCAATCATAACACCACCGAAACCTTACTAGATGGTGCAGTAGCACAGAACACTAGCCAGAACGAAAGGTTCTTTAGGGTACCAATAGTGGAACGCTTTCCGGCACCTTTAGTGCACTTAAACGCGGATCTAATCCTTACATGGTTCTTTGCATGTTCAAGAGGATATTCTCTTTATAGGGTTCTTTAAAAAAGACGTTAGAAAGAGGAAACGTTCTTTACGCTCACACATTTACATTTACAAAAAAGGTTCCTCATAGAACCATCCATTGTATGGTTCTTCTATGGGATCACTCCAAAGGACCTTGCTTTTATATGCCTTATTAAAAGTGTACAGGCTGCACAGTGTCTCGTTAGTGCAGTAATAGCCTTTCTAACATTGATATCAAAGAAGGTGGAAATATGCAAATAGTCATATTATGCAAATGAGCATATACCTCTGATCGTCACAACGTTGTTTACTGTGTGCTGTGAGCTTCCTGACCAGTATTAGCCGCACAAACTGCAGTGAATCAATGCCATTATGGTTAAGACACGGTGATTCACGAATGGATTTTACTAGTAATAGGTCAAATGCAGCAATAGAATCACAATACTGTTATTTTTGCCCACATCATGCAGCTCTAACCACAGGAGCCAACAACAGTGCAGTAATGTGAAGTGAAAGTTTGAACTGATTTGACTCGGCTAACGTGAAGATAAGAGGGAAAAATAGAACAGAGAGAGAGAGGGAGAGAGAGAGAGTGAGTGCAATTCAGAATCACTCCAGTTCTTCCTATTTTTCAGGTCAGTGCTCCTCAGAAAGAGTGGGTGATGACGGCGTTTGGAGAATTGATTGAGAACGAAAGCTCCATCAGAGTTTCACTCTTAAACATGAGTGCAGATCGATAAACCCATCAATCCGCTTCACTCTCGCACTGCACCGTTCACATGCTAATGATAGGAGTACTGAAAGATTAGAGATGATTTATCAGTGCCGGCTGTCCACATCAAACCCCTGTATGGGACATAACCTAGAATTTATGCGAGAAGCACTGTGATATCAGGCAGACTAAGTATATTAGATATCTTGGCAGACTAGCCTAGCTAGCTCATAGCATCATAACTTAGCTAGCTTAGCTACATATCGCCGCTGTCCAGTGAAAACCATGTATCTCCATATTGGTCGGTTTTTACTTTTCTGCATCATTTGAACACAGCAGCTGCCCTTTACACTGTGTGACAATTTCATGATAAATGGACCACCAGAAATGGCCCAAAACTGCTTGGGGGGGAAAAAAGTCTGGCTCTATTGACTTAATGGAACTTAAATGAGGTTTTTGCCTTCTCCTGTAAAGTTGCCACTTTGGAGATACTTGTTTTTCTTTTGGACAGCGATGATATACACCAGTACTCATGTTGACATGGATCTTTTCGTTTCATTTTGAGAGTAATAGAGAACTTCACCATTTCACATGTCGTCACTGTCCAAAGGAAAACAAGTATCTCCAATATGGCAACTTTACAGGAGAGCCTTTCCAAGCAGTTTGGGCCATTTCTGTTGGTCCATTCATCAGGAAATGTTCACACAGCAGCTTTGGTGTTCAAATGATGCTTAAAAGTGAAAATCCACAAAAATGGAGATACACGTTTTTAATTTGGCAGTGCTGATATGGTGGGCTGGTAGCAATATGGACACGTGGATCTCCTGCATATCACCAGATATGTTTAAGTGATTAGAGCTAGTGGATATGTGGCATATGCACTAGCATTCGAAAGTCTCAAAATCTCAGATTTGGTTATAATTGCTGCTATTTAATAACTGATCCAGTGTAGGCTGAAATTCTGAAAGATATTTGAATGCTTTATGCTTTATTCAATATATATTGTTTATGGGACACCAAACTGTTTATATATACACTATACTATAATAAATAAAGCTGTAGCGTCTTGGCGAAGAAGAACCGGATGGAAACACTGCAGATGCGGGTAGATGTGTTCTGTTTTCTGTCTGTCTCCACTTAAATCTCAGAAACATTGTGATGCGTGTTGCTTATCGTCAAAACGTCTGGAAGGATTGCGGTTTCTTTGCGGTTTATGTTGCGCAATCCTATCTGTTCATTATCTAGATCAGCATATGTACTTTAGTACTGTATTTCTTGAGGAGATATCTGAGTGTTGTAGAACAAACAAAATCATCTATTGATGAGATGAAATTTACTTAATAAAACCAATTAAAACAAGTAAAAACCAAGTTAAATCATCCGATAATGACCCTACAACCATCTCAAAATGAGGAGCCTTAGATATTTAGACTATGTTTAGGGTGATTTCACTTCTTTTTGCAGTGATTACTGACACAGTGTCACTCTAAAACGAATACATACACACTCAAATACATGTCAGTGCATATGATATACTTTAAATAAAACATCATATCTTTTTAGTACCTTCAGATGTTCAATCTAGAACAGCCATAACGTGTTGATTGCCGTTAGCACTAATATCAGAGTCTCCTAGGCTGTAGGTGCTTGCAGAAAGTTGGTTTTTAATCTTGTGTTTGGTGTAGTTTTGATATTTATAGCTCAAACTGAAGCTCTGATAGTCACAGTTCATTACTGTATCTCTGTATTTACACGTGCAAGAGTTGAGGGTACAGACTGTAATGCTTGTGGGACACATGTAGTTTATTAGCTTGAGATTCTAAAGCAGAACAAAGAGCGATATGAAGCTAATGAAATGCTTTGTGTGACACGGGCTGTGTTTGTATCGGAGAGTCTGGTCCCTCCAGCTTGTCCTTCTGCTGAAGGATATCTGTGAGTTTTTCCTGTGTCAATAGCTAAAGTCAACAGCACACAGGCAGGCACACATGGGTGGATTGTCATAAATGTGCGATGTTTGTTCAGCCTCCTGATCTTTGTCCACACTGCGTCCCGGTCAGCCTGCGAGTAGGGGAACCAAACAGGGAAGCTAACGGGCTATTAGTAAAAACATGTTTTAGCCTGTTTCAGCATAATTGATGCAATTGGATCCTACAAGACATCTTCGGCGACTAAACTTGATGCCTTGGTGGACTGAATTTTAGGACTGAAGCCACAAGGCTAATGTAGCTAACAAGTATCTGTAATGGGAGCTTAGTAATTAGCGTTGTGCTAATCACAGGCTTGAGTAAAGCTGTTCATTATAACCTTGTAGACTTAATTGTCTGGTTTCTGACATTAACTTGGGTTGTAGTATGTTAGCATGACTTAAACAATAGCACACACTGTCTACTGTACTACCCTACGTTTACACTAGCAGGCAACAGAGCGACAAGCGGCCAGTCATTTCCTCTGGGACTATGCGGTTTGTAGTCGCAATTTAGCGACAAGCAATAAGTTGGGTTGATGTTTTCTGAACTTCATGTAAATGAATTATGGTGCTGTGAAGCGACGTTGTAAACAATTGACCCCAACAAGTTATTCAGACCATTCCCCAACATCTACTCCCTGGGCTTTTAGTTCCTACCAGCATTTGGTGCCGGTTCTCAGCAGTGTGGTGGTAAACATGGAGGAGCAGCTCATAACCGCTGTTTCTCCTTTTCCCAGTTTATATGATGTGTCTTTGTACATATACATCTGAAGAGAAATCAAGTGTGGACGAAAGTAGTGGATATTGTTGGTGTCCCTCGGGAGTTAAGTCACTCAATAGCTAGCTCGGTTAGCCAGCATGCTAACGGGCCAATAAAGCAAGCCACGAATGCAATCAGTTATTCCATACAAATGTGCTTTCAAGCCAGCTAGCTTCCTTGGACCTTGTTCACACCCGCACGCGGTAACATGAGCAGCCTTGAGCACACCCACAGGAGACAAATTTGGGCCGACGGAAGCAACTTATAGTGTGAACTTAGGGTTAGACACTTGCACCTTGCTGGTTCACCTTGTAGATGTACAGTCAGAGACGACAGCTCATCTGCTGCTGCACAGTGCAGTGTTGGTCCATCCTCTAGTCCTTCATCAGTGGTTACAGGACGCTGCTCACAGGACACTGCTGGCTGGATGGTTTAGGTTGGTGGATGATTCTCAGTCCAGCAGTGACACTGAGGTGTCCAGCAGCACTGCTGTGTCTGATCCACTCACACCAGCACAACACACACTAACACACCACCACCACGTCAGTGTCATTAAGTCGGGATAGTGTGGCTTCCACACACAAATACTGACCTACACGTTACATAGGGAGTTGGCTATCCCAAATGACTTTCTGTTCGAGATATAATGCGGTATTTGTGTACAATTATTATGATGTTAATATTTCATGACCTCCATAGGGCACCACGAAGGGCACAGGGAGCCATTTGAGATGCTGCCCCACTGCATATAGCTGAAAACAGTAGCAGCCGCAGCTGTGCTGAAGGCTCTGCACTCCTGTTCATTTCATATTAATGGCAGAAAGGAGTTTTATATAAGTGGGGTTGAAAGGTGTCCAAAGAGGCCAGTGTAGAAACTTAGGCTAAAAATACTCTTCCTGCTCTGGGTGCTGGATGGGCCTGCTAGTAGCTCACTGTGGTTTTCATTTGGTTGAGCTTTATTATGTTTACACAGAGCAGGGTATCATATAAAGCTGATACATACACACAGGAGTGAGCACTTTCACAGTAAGATATTCAGGTTTATATCGCTCCGAGTTTGCATGTTGGGAAAGCTCTCTTAAAGAGTCTGAGTGTTAATGCGTCAGGAAGTCATGTGACTTATTTGAATGTATTTTGTATAATTTCCCTGCTGTTATCTGTAGCATGAATCGGGCATATCGGTTCTAAACAGATTTGCAAATTTAACCCCTAAACAGAAACTCAGGCTGGGTATACGTGGTTAATCTCACGTGCCTAAGACATAGACCTGGCTTTAGTGATCATTTGTTCCAGGACATTGGTCCTGGCGCCGCCCCTAAATGCATGTCCTTTCTGGAAGGATGCTTTGTGTGTGGTTAAGATGTACTGTACTGTACTGTACTATACCATGTAAAGTTCCCTTTGGTGTAACTTTAAAGGACCCTTGTTCGGTACCGGACAGCTTTTTGAGTGAGAGGCTGTTCAGGGCAGCCAGTCAAATCAGAGCTCATCTAGATCCATTAGTCGTAAAGGTATCCTAACAATAAAAAGAGAGGTCGAAAATGATCACATCAAGTAAAACAAAGTGAAAAGGCCCTTTTAATATAATTATAGAACATAATAAAGCAGTCAGAATAAGCTCAGTCAGAATTAGGATCATTTAAATAATGCAAACTTCAATATCAACTGATTCACAGAAATGGAGTGAAAATATAATCAGACGAAGCATCATTATATTTATATAAATGCCTAAAGAAATAGAGACCTTGTATAATATTTAATAATAAAATAAAATTTAATATATAATACATCCAGTATTAATAATATAATACCTCACACTTTACATTTTACAATGGCCATCCCACACACTGCGCACTACTGTGGATTTAAATTTCAGATATTTTATTTCATAAATTATATATATAGCACTTGTATTCTTATTTTAGATATTCTCCTTATATAATTCATGTTCGCAGGGGATTGTCTCAGCAGGTCACTGCTAGTTGTGCCGTGTATGACTATGTATGTGACAAATACACCTTGATTTGATTATTTTGGTATTTTAATTTTTCCTAGAGATAAATAAATGTTTTATTTTTCCAGGATGTTAAACACCACATTAAGTAGAAACTGTGCTTTTTCCAAATTCTCAGAAAAATGCTAGATTTTTAAAAATTTGCAAACCAGTTTATTTTTACCCCAACAGCCAACAAAACAAGTATGAATAAAAACAAAATTAGTAAAACATGTAATTTGTCTGGGGGTCTTCAAACCTTCGCATGTAAGAAATGGTTATTATTCCACTTTCTTCCAAGTTTTAAAGTGTTTCTTTTGGGCCTGTTCATCATTAATTTTGATGCAACGTAAAAGGCAGCTGGCCATTTGTTTGTTTGTTTGTTTGTTTGTTTGTTCATTAAATGAGCGTTCAAGAAAGTGATGGGGCTTTTCATTTTTCATGTATGTTTATGTGTTTCATGTATTGTCATCAGTGTGCTGCCCAGCACTAGCTCTTTCCTTCCGAGTTCAACAAACAGAGCGAACACTCAGACTGCTTGAGCGTACTTTGCCTAAATGTTTATTTGAGGAAACTTTGATGGTAAATGATGAATATGGATCTTCATGTAGTAGAAATCTGGTCTAACTGCTGGAGAATATTGTCCACTGATGGCAACAAAAGCCATCAGTGTTTTGAAGTGGTGTTCATTGGCGAGCGCACGGTTCACTGGCCGCTGTCAAAAAGGATTTAGTTCTGATTGACAGCCTCGCAGGAATGTGAATGGAGTTTTTAATTACTGTGTGTGTGTGTGTGTGTGTGTGTGTGTGTGTGTGTGTGTGTGTGTGTGTTCATTACCTCCATACACACAAACACATGTGTCTATACAACGACCACTGTTTTTTGGATGGCTGCATTTCATAATTCACTATAACTAGGTTGTTGTTGTTGTTGTTGTTTTTGTTTGTTTGTTTGTTTGACAGTGTCAGTGTTGAAGGTTTCTGCCTTTGCAGCCGGAGTGTGTTATTTATTGTGCTGAATTGGGCAGGGAACTGTTACCAGTCAGATTTTCGGCCTGTAGAGCTCAGTCACAGCCTTGCACAGCTGATAACAATGACATCTGTGCGGTTAGGCGACATGATGTTGTCGTTATCATGATAAATTAAAACAGATGTAGAGTGGAATCGTGTCAAGGTGCTGGATTCGCTGTCAGGGAAGGCATGACTGGAGTTGAAGGGCCCAAATCATGGAAAGACAAGTTTTCCTTGCTGTTGAGAAATAAGAGTATATAGTATTGAAACATTGTTTCAAACCGTAGTATTCGCTCTTCTGTCCATAAAGGAGATTTATTAATATTAAGTAGCACAAACCCACACATTTACATATATTAGCCTTTTCAGTCTACAGCAGTTTAGCCCCTCCCACTGAGGCTGAAGTTGTAAGGAGCGTTTCAGCCTGGACTGCTTTCTGCAAGCGACACATGCCACGTTAGCCAATTAGAGTGGAGCTTATTTACAGTCGTGCAGGTTCTGGCACTCCTGTTCAAAATTACTGTCATGTTGAAGCCATATGCCCATTTTAATGCACAGTTACTGTTTATTTGTTACTTTGTGGGCACAAATACACTGTAAACCCAAATAAGTAGGGCTCACTCAAATCATTAAAGGTAATTTGTTGCCTCAAATGAATTAAGTTTTAAAAGTTCTGTTTTTTAAGTTTACTGAAATTATACAGAGAGTTAAATACACGCAAACTTCAAAGTTTAACAATCAGAGTAGAAGTATACATCACACAAACTGTACTGTTGCATAAACTTGAGCATTTAAGTTTAAGTAACTACATCAGTATATACCAGCGATATAATGTAATGTTCACAAACTATCTATGATAAAGAGTCTTCAGAACTACATACTCTGTATTTTGAATAACTGACCAACTAGACACGTTCAGAGTCAGGACACCCAAAACATGTAAAGTGCATCGGAAGTATATTTAACCCAGATATGACATGTGAATATGCTGTTTATTTGAAGGCGACATATGAAGGGAAAATGACAGCACTAAACTAACTTGCTAGAAATTCTGGGTAGCTCCACCCCATATGCCCTTATTGCTTGTCTTTTTGAGTTTGTTCTACTCACTAAAATAAGCGGTACAAACAACTGAAATAGTAGTTGGTAGGAACCAATGAAATAAATAAATAATATATATACATACAAACACACACACACACACACACACACACACACACACACACACACATTATATA
>JAVGWN010002789.1:0-10807 GCA_034552555.1 Semaprochilodus insignis
CTCTCTCTCTCTCTCTCTCTCTCTCTCTCTCTCTCTCTCTCTCTCTCACACACACACACACACACACACATTCGCCTCAGTCATCGTGCTGCATGTTGTGGTGGATGTGGATGCAGTCTGTCACGTCCTCACGCCGTTGGGCCTGTGTGTGTTTTTGTCACATGACCCAGGGACTGGAGACAGAACTCTGCCCTCAGCCATCAACCTCCCTACACTGCTGTTCTCTACACGCACACACGCACGTGCAGGCACATACGCACAGACACACAGACTCAGCGGGCAAATCCGCAGTGCTGTAATAAGATCTCAGAGGACATGTACAGACATGCAGGAAGAGGTGATCATCAGAACAAGCTCAGGTTCACCTCAAGACTCAAACTGTGTGTCTCCAGTCTCAGACACACCGTGTGACTTCAGCCTGATTAGGCTGCCTGAATTTCAGGACTGAAGTCGAACGATCTGATAGATTCCTAATGTGTTCGAAAGTTTGATCACTCGGATCTAACTGTGCAAATCACAATCACAAGTTCAGCTACTACAGGACAGTGTATGTGTACCCTCAAACAAAAATCAGTGGTCTTAAGATCCAATTGGCTGACTAAAAAAAAAAAAAGAGAGAGGTACCACCCCAGGCCTGTGAGGGGTCCCACGCTGGGACATGAGGGGTCCCTCCCCAGGGACGTGAGAGGGCCCTCCCCAGGGACGTGAGGGGTACCACCCCAGAGATATTAGGGGGACCACCCCAGGGATATAAGGGGTACCACCCAGATTTATCGATTCATTTTTGACTTGGCACTAAAACGAAGCTTTGTGCTGCACTGTAACACAGTTCTAACAGTTCCAACAATAAATATTCTTAAACACAGAATTAGACCGGAGACTCAAAACCTTGAGTTGGACTCAGTGGCATGTTAAACGCTATGGTGGGCGGAGCATTGACAGCTCAATTAGAATCACTGCAAACTTTATTTACTATACGCTCTTAGTGAACTGTGAATTAGCCTGAGCAGCCACGACAGCGAGGCTTCAGACGGAGGCTTTAATGACTGGAAATATCACAGAGACTCAGAGCAACAAGAGACTACGGCAAGTCCCACAGCCAATGTGTGACACACAGCAGGAGGCAACACACACACAATGCGCACACTTTTCCCAGAGTGTCTTTCTGAGATGGGCCACAAGGGACGACTGCAAATGAGGCTTTGGTCTCGGTGGGGTTTTCCTGCATAAAAGAAACTTTAAATTAAAGAGAATTGAAAAGAGGCTCTAAATTGCTTCAGTGCTGCTTCACCTGTTGCCAACATTCGAGATTCCCCGGCTGCTAAAAACCCATTAGCTATCTTATAGTCTGGCTCTGGAGCTCATTCAGGGAAAGAGAAAGCTCCTGCTGTGATTCTGACTCAGAAAACCCCATTTATTATTTCTCCAAGCAAACAAGAAAAACAGCTTTCAGTGTTTAAGGTCAAATAAAAGAGCATTTTCTTAATAATAATAATTATTAAAAGTAGGTTCAATTAAATTGGCCAGACAGGTCTGGTAACCTTCAGCAGACAGCTAATTATACTTGTCGTGTTTTTCACTCCATCCCCCCGACTGAGCTCCAGTGGCTCCAACAGATCCTGCAGGCTGCCTCCGCTAAGGCACGCTTTAATAGTTTTGGGCTTTAATTAGCGAAAGTAAGGCACTCCTCTGGGGGCGGAGGGACGTGTTAAGTCCCGCAGGAGGAAAGCCTGCAGAGTGTGACTGTGTGTGAATCTTCGTGGCGTCTGCTCAGTGAGGACAGACACAGTGTCTCGCTGAATCGATCCCTCTGTCTGCAGTCCAAGCTGACGAAAAGGGGTTCCAGAGTAATGAGCGGTATCCCAGCATGCTCAGGTTGAGCTGCGTGTCTTTATGAAAGTGTGCGTCACAGTTACGGAGAGCGAACAGGTGTAATGAACGCTGTGATGGCACACAGAGGAGTGCGTGTTGAGTAATGACAGTGTGTCACATGCTGAGCTGGTGGAATAGGCACCGCGTCAGAGTTCTCAGGTTTGAGCTTGTTTGCTTTCTGTACATATTCAGGATATACATGTCCAGACTTCGTTGGTGCAACAGAGGAAAAACTGGACTAACCTACAGAACCAACGACTCTGTACAGAGGTCAGGTTTCACTTTTTAAGCCTCAAAGAGGAAAAAATGTTGTTTGTTGAGCATAGAGTACCAAAATGGAACCATGTACACTCAAAAAACAATTTAATGCTACACTATTTAGCTGGAAATGCACTCATCAACAAAAGCATAGTTGCACAAATAGCTGCACAAAGAAGGTATCAACCTACAGGAATGAAATTTGGTGGGTAGGTTTGAGGAGAGAAAAGAGGAGGAAGAGAAGAACGCGGAGAAGGAGAAAGACAGGAAGAAAGATGAGGAGAAGGATAAGGATGAGAAGAAGAAGAAAAAGAAGGAGAAGATAACAGAGAAGGAGGAACAGGAGGAGGAGGGGGAAAAGGGAAGGGAGAGGAGAAGAAGAAGAAGAAGGAAAAGAGAAAAGGGAAAGTCATGATAAGATGAGGAGGAGAAGAAGAAGAAAAAGGAAGAGGAGGAGAAGAAGACAATGACGGATGCCAAGGATCTAACTCATTACAATACCAAATACATAAACTGCTTGGCCTGTTATGATTCAGTTTAGTCTGAATTTGAACAAATAGCTGCACCCAGAAGGAATCAACCCATAGGAATGAAACTTGGTGGGTAGGTTTGACATGGTGAGACATGCTAATGATTCAAGTTTCACACTCGGCCGCACATGTGACGTAAGCAAGGACGGGCCTTATCGCTGTACCTGACTGACCCAACAGCCACATTCAGCAAGCAGTGACATCCTCCATGAGTCATCCTGTTAGTGCCAGCAAAAACATGACAGTGTTGTAGTAAAGGGTTCTTTGCATAATGCAATAGTTCTTTAGGTTGATGGAGAATGTACTGTAAAGGGTTCTATATAGCACCGAAAAAGAGTTCTTGTATCTCTGTCTTTTGGTCAGCACTGTGTTGTAACAATAGTGCTACAATGCGACTCCTGACAAACCTGTGTGTGAGAGTGTGTCGGTGATAAAAGGCTCGGTGTGTGTCATGACTGCTGTGCCTACAGCTGATATGACTCTGATCTAAGATCAGTAAGCCAGTTGTATCTTTGTGTTTTATTGATACTGCTGCGCGAAATGAACAAAAATATTTGACATGCATTTAAAACAGTGACTAATTCTCAGCCCGATATCATCAGTCTCACATCTGATCCCTGATCCGGGAGGCAGCATGACTGTGGTATTTACAGCTGATATGACACTTGCTCCATGACTACTACTACTAAGCTGCTCCCGAAGCTTAAAGCATTAAACTCCTTCATGGTTTCAGATGCTGTAACATAAGTTCATAAATACCAGGTTTTCAACGGCTTATGGGTTTATTATCGTAGGTTAATAATTAAAGTGCTTTAAAAGCCTCTGCATTTATGACTCTAACCTGAATGACATGGTTAATTCAAATTACTTTATCTTGATTATCCTGCATTTAATTTCTATATCATATCTTAATTTCACATATAAGCTCACACAGGTCACAATTTCAGGCTCCTGCAGATGGCGTTGCACGAGGATGATGGGGCTATAATGTCTCGTTCCATGTGTGGAAAATGGCTCCAAAGCAGATGTTAATGATTGGCTAAAAGGAGTGACTGGGCATTTGGGTGCGCCAAAGACCATAGCGTGAAGCAAGTAGCTGAATCTGCAGGTGTATGGAAGCGTACGGTCATACAGGTCTACAAGCAGTGGCTAAAACCCCAGTCTACAGGGAATTCTCCTCTGAATTGTGGTAGGGAAGGCATCCACCAAATCTGGACCAACTGACCAATTCTTTGGAAGCAAGAGTGTCTGAACATTGATGTGGTCTACATCCAGGAACTTGTTCAGTACATGCCAAATCCAGTCACTGCTGTTATTGGTGCTCGTGGAGGTATTATGTGCTGTTAGGTCCGTTTCAGTCACAGGGGATTCGAGTTTTTTGTCCGGTGAGCTTATATGTCATCCTGGAATATGCGCCATCAGGAAAGAAAAAAAAAAAATCAATTGCATGGTATGACCTGGCAATTCAGCACATTTAGGCAGTCAGCTGACTTATTACCACATAGCGTTGCTGAGCCTCAAGCTGACCAACTGAAGCCCCCCAGATCATAACACTGCTTCCAGAGGCTTGTACAGTGGACACTCTGCATGATCGGTGCACTTCCTACCCTGACGCTCCCGTCGATCTGGAATGGGGTCAATCTAGACTCTGTGAACCACATGATCTTTCTTCCATCACTCGATAGTCCAATCTTTATGCTCCCTAGCAAACTGAAGCCCCACTCAACCTCAAGTTTAAGTGATCTCCAATAACGTTTATTCAGGATTTGTCACCAACACATTCCTTCTATGTAGCTGCTGGTTCTCCATAGTTCATAACCCAATTCCAGTCACGTCAGCTTCTCCTATATGCAGGACAATAATTCCACTCTGCTGAAACATAGTAACATCCTTTCAATGACCACAAGATACATCTTCCAGTACGGTTGTTCAAGGAACGAGAAGCTGCTCACTGGATCAGTTAGGGGTTAAAAGAACTGTCGCCAGCTGAAACACATTAATCAGTGTCAGGCAGTGTATATGGTCTATCGAAGACTTAAACCCTATAGTGTAACACTGTTGACCTACAGTGTAACGGCTGTGAACAAGTTTACTCCTAAGACTTCAACATTTGAAGCTAAAGGGAAAAGCGAGCTCATTTTTTTTTTTTTTCCATTTAAGGCTTCATGTTTTGCCATTTTTGGGGACTCAACTTTAACCCCTAATCTTACTATCGAATCCTTAATCTTAACCCCGGGAACAAAAAGGAAATGACTTTTCCCTTTCAGAAGGGAAGACTTCATGAAGACTGCTCTCCTCAGTTCTTTGCCAGACATTTCTCCCTGTTTATTTCACTGACAATCCAGGAAGCTCCAGGTTTTCACAGCTTGAGCAGGTTTCCCCCAAAGTCTGCGCGTCTCATCAGCTCCTCCGTCTTTATTCCCTTTCCCCTGAGATGCTCTCAGCTGCGCCGATAAAAGCCTTGCCTGGTTCTCCAATCACACCTGCTTATTAGTGGAAACAGTCTTAATATGCTGGTACAGGAAATGATACCCTGTTGGAACTTCCACACCACAGCTTGGGCTTTTTTAGGATGTTACTAAAACCTAACAATAATCTTGACAGCTGACCCTTCATTAGAGCAAATATGAAGCAGACATGACCGAGCACGCTCTGTAATGGCTGGCCCGAGAGAGATCGAGACCGAGACCGAGACCGAGAGAGAGAGAGAGAGAGAGTGAGAGTGAGAGTGAGAGAGCGAGCGAGAGTGTGAGAGTGTGTGTGTGTGTGTGTGTGTGTGTGTGTGTGTGTGTGTGTGTGTGTGTGTGTATATGAAAATGTACATGTGTGATCTAGGGGGACCCAGCTGTGATTCTCTGGCAACTGGCTGCAGCTGACAGACTGAGTGCCCACAGCGTCTTTGCCTCTAGATCCATCTGCGGGACCGTCGCATCCTTCTGCTCAAACACCCCACAACCACAAACGCCTGCTGTGCTGAGAGCTCTGAACTGAAGCTACAGAGCCTGGATTCCTTTGCGGCATGTATACTACATATATATGCAGTTACATTCTACACTCTCAGTCTGTTCCAATAGAGGATATGCACTGACGTCACTTTCCCACAGGAATACGCCCCCTCAGTCAGACTGAGGGGCAAAACATTCCACACAAGCCTGTGTTTATTGGGGGGAAACCGGGAAGGAAACAATTGATAATCTGCTTAAATTAAAGGCAGCTCTATACAACAGTAGAACACAATTATTGTGGTCATTGTGAGCGTTAATGTTTCTCTGTTCCAACTAGAACTTACAAATCCACAAATTAAGTCACCTGGAAATGCAAATTCATGTTGATTGGATTCCAGTTGTTTCAGCTGAAGTTAGCTTCCTATTAATCAGCTTCTTGTTCCACCTTAAATGGCGCAGCAGTTAGATTCTGGAAATTGAGGCCAAGAAGCTGGCCAATAGGAAGGAAGAACTTCAGCCTCATGTGATCCATTTGCTGTACTTCAGATCACTGACTCTGAATTATTGCTCTTTTCAATTTACAGTGTTTGTGTTTTCATGACATTCGCAAGGAATGCTAACGCTGGCACTCTCTAGGCATTACCTCAACTGTGACGTCACACGCACAGAGGAATATGTATACCCCGACTTCTCAAAGCAGCATGGTAACGAAAGGTAACTCTTACAGATATGACATATTGGTTTTTCCAGTGTTGCTGCAAATATAAAAACAGTGGGTTTTATTTACTCAAGGTGAGATTAGATAACCCAGGTGTGGGACAGCAACTATAAATACTGTCAACTGAATCTGAAGTCGTATTCACCATTCACTGCTGGTCCAAGTTAAAAGAAACATGTACACCCTGCTGCTTTAGCTCAGTGTGCCTAAGTAGCTCTCTCTAAGGCCATCGCCGGTCCACCACGTCCTCCAATAACTTTACAAACTCATGTGTGATTTCCTCACACTGCTGTGCATCACACTTCCTTTGCAAGAACATGGACAAAAATAATCGCCTGTCTTATCTCGTGCGGATGTTTGTGTTCGAGATGGTATGTTGTTGAGTTGTGGCATCGTCCTCGAGGGGGAAAAAAAACCCTTCCAAATGTCATTTTTTATAGTCTAGTGAAACACAGACGGTAGAGCCTCCTGCAGCCTCCTTTAAGCAGGTCTTTGTTGAAGATGAAAGGAATGAAATGAACATGCTTTAACTGAGTGTGCAATATTTTGTCAATACTGTGCAGCTCTTCATCACAGGACAGCAGCAGTTGAGCTGTCACTGAGACTCTTTCAGAAACGTGTGTGTACAGTAAATAAACTTATATTCTTCTGTTGATTAAACACCAACAGCAGATCAACCTGCAGTAAACCTGCAGCTAAGACGCAAGACTACTGACAACATAGTCAACTCAACAGTACTCTCACACATGTGCCCAAACATGCACTGACCTTTAGCAGTTTATAGCTCTCTGTTGACCTCATGCAGTTACGCTGATGCCATTGTGGTGGGCAACTCTGTGGTGCAGTGGAGGTTTGTCATGAGATAAAGCCGTAACTGATTCGGCAGAGACGGTAAAACACTTTCACTACAGCACATTCGTTGAGTTGCTGCCTGCCTTCCAAAAAGCCGATGGGATCGTCTTGAAATACTAGGAATTCTAGCTGGTACCGCTTGTAGCTCCAACCCAAATCCACAAACGTATCAGTGTCCCGTCACTCTCAGAATACTCAAACGTAGCTGCCTAACAGTTGCACTCAATGCCTGTGTTCGTAACCAGGGCTGGGCCAAGAGACGTTGAGCCGGACGCTGTATATGAATGGCAGTCATGTGCGAGCTGTTGCTGCCAGCCACCGTAACGGTCTGTGTGCACGTAGTCCTGCGTGGTGCAGCCGTCAGCCAATGGTGCTGGCACTAACAGGATGACGCATCGAGGACATCGCTGCTGACTGAATGTCCGCAATCGTGGCTGCTGGGTCAGTCAGGTACAGAGATAAGACCCATCCTTGCTTATGTCACATGTGCAGCTGAGCGTGAAACTTGAATCATTAGCATGTCTCACAATGTCAAAGCTACCCACCAAGTTTCATTCCTGTCAGTTGATTCCTTCTGGGGGCAGTATTTTGATGATGAGTGCATATTTATTACTCACCCAGAAATCTGAACTGATTCATTTGTGATTTAAGGAGTGTTAGATTTTCATAGAGCCTTTGTAAGAGGTAGAAGGGATGAACTGGAATGACTGGGCTGATAACATTAAACATTAACACCTTATTATACCAATACTGATACCAATCACCAATAAACCCGCTTGCAGTTTATTACAGGCCCACATTAAAAGCCATAATGAGCAGTGGTGCAGTAAATGGTGCAGTAAATGGCTCTGAAGATGCGAGCTGCCATATAGACTCACTGGAATGAGGAGGTGGTTCTTAAATGACTCATTAGACTGGCCTACTGAAAGACTTTAGCACGTTTCACACCTTAACATCTGCTAGTCTCTGCTCAAACCATGAAAAACTCTGGGACGGCTGTATCTTCACGTATCGGGCTGCTGATAATTAAATGTCCCTCTTATATGAACAAAACGTGCCTACAGCTCGCAGTGACGGAGAACCTCGCCAAGGCATTATGTCCTGGAAATGCTGCAGATAGACAATGTGCAGATCAGAGGACCTTCCCAGAGATCTGTCAGAGGAAGATACCTGCTCTCCTTCACTTTAGCGCTCTACTACTGCTCAGTGACAAAAGGGGGATCAAACAGCATTTATATGATCAAAGCTGAACAGTAAGCACTGCTGAGAGCATGACGGCTCCACGAAGGGCGCTGCAGGGTCAGCAGGGGGATTCTTCCTCAAAGCTGAATAGGGAAGAGGGTTTATTGATTGATTGATTGATTGATTGACTGATGTAGTTGTGGGGCTACACAAAATAAATAGTTTGCCAGATGTCAAAGCAAAACTTTCTAAAAGCTAAAATGTGCATTTATTTAATTAACAGTACAGAAACGAAATGCTAATGTATTGCTAATCCATGTGGACATAGCTCCAGTTTCTACCAATTGTTATGGATTGGCTTCAGCAGAAACATGCATGAAAAACGTATATATGTATATCAGTACAGGCACATAATTCCCAAGCCAATTCCTGGTGATGCTTTCATTCGGTGCTGTGAGCATCCGGACCACAGTTCCAGATCGGTCAACACCACATTATTGACTCTGCAGTGTGGTTGTGATATACCGCGAGGCTAATTTCACAGTCATAATATGTTCCAGTGTTACCACAGCACTATTATTCTCCCAGTATCGTGCAGTTCTACACGTGTGAACCAGAAACAGGGCAGCCTTGTGAAAGATGAGTACATCTAGTGGTTTAACTGAACCCGTCTCGCTCCCACAAGTGTGTGTGTGTGTGTGTGTGTGTGTGTGTGTGTGTGTGAAGGATAAAACCTGATGTAACATGTCAGCATGACACTGAGCCAGCACACAAAGGAGCTTCCTCCTTCTGTCATGTTGAAGGAACTGGAGGCTCAGGAGCTGCTTCGTCTACGGCTTGTGGGTTTTACTGCTCACACAATAGGAAAAGGAAATCATTATGCGCCATCCGCATTCTTTCGGCTCTTGCACACCTGTAGGACTGTGAGAATGAAGCATGGTGTGTGTGTGTGTGTGTGTGTGTGTGTGTGTGTAGGGATGTGTAACAATTTTTAATAAAATACAACCAGAAACTGCAGTGCCATACAACACTATAAAAGCCCCCTGTGACTGAAACGTACCTAACACCACGTAATACCTCCACGGCACCAGATTGGATTGGGCATGTACCGGACAAGTTTCTGGATGTAGGCCACATCAATGTTCAACACTCTGGCATCAAAGAATTGCGCAGTTGGGCCAGATTTGGTGGATGCCTTCCCTGCCACAATTCCGAGGAGAATTCCCTGTAGACTGGGATTTTAGCCACTGCTGGTAGACCTGTATGACCGTACGCTTCCATACACCTGCAGATTCAGCTACTTCCTTCACACTATGGTCTTTGGCACGCCCAAATACAGTCACTCCTTTTAGCCAATCATTAACATCTGCTTTGGAGCCATTTTCCACACATGGAACGAGACATTCACTGCACTGTACCACCTCTTCTCAATCTATGGCTCGCGTCACTCACACCCCGCAGGGATTTATAGCCCATCTGCAGGAGCCTGAAGTTACTACCACCTTAAACACTCAAGGTGGCTCATTTTTAGTCTATTAACCCCACAGGACGATCATCACACAGTGTGAGTGAGGACTATTTCAGGACAGATTTATTACAGCACTGAAACACATTCACCGCGCTCCCCTCCAATATTCCATCCAGCAGTTTTGCTGATTTTGGCCCAATACCAACACCTGGTACGGGCTTGGTGCCTCTCTAATTCCCCCTTTGGACACAAACAGGAAGGGATTTCCCCATATATATGTTCAGGAAAGAGAATGACTAATTCCACTGATGTACACTAGAGTTTCCCAATCCAGTCCCCCTCCATCCCCAACAGTCCAGATTCTTCCTTCATCCCTTTGTGTTGCGTTGGAGTAGAAACTTGGGCTGTCTGGGGGCTCTGAGGACTGAGCTGGGAAACACTGATGTAAACCATTCACAGTGAAGGAAGTAAAGGACCAACAGGAGGAAAGAGTAAAGTCAATGAAGAACATGAAAAATGTGGAAATGAAAACCGAAGCCAACCATATAAAACAAACTGCTGGTTATTCATGCTGAGGACCTCACTGGCTGTGTAGGAGTGATTGAATAATGCTTGCATTGAGACTAGTAAAAAGGTTTATTTTGGCTTATACGAGTGAATGGCAGTGAAGATACGAGGATAAGGTCCTGGAGTCTGAATGTGAAAACAGAGTGCGCTGCAGTGAGCGTGTAATCTGAGGCGGGTTGGTGTTCCTGGTGTGAAAATGGTAGAGTGAAGGCTCTGAAAGAATACAGATGGACAAAGAGGCCTCTGTGGAAGAGTATGCATGTCTCAGAGAGGACTGCCAATGTTCACCATCATTTACTGTCATTATAGTCACAATTCACCCTCTTCCTTTATACTCCCTCACTCCCTGAACATCTACTGTACACACCAGAGAGAGAGAGAGAGAGAGAGAGAGAGAGAGAGAGAGAGAGAGAGA
>JAVGWN010002790.1:0-10201 GCA_034552555.1 Semaprochilodus insignis
AACCGTATGTGTATAGTGTTGTTTTTCTGTACGCTTTTTAATAAAAAATTGATCACAAAAAAGCCACGCTTATTAAAAACTCCTCGAACTTCTTCCAGGCATTCAGGATGCGGACTTCGTCTTGAGAGTAGACGCTGATGTAGTTGAACCACTCCATGTCTGTTGCCAGGTTAGAGATCTGGATGGAGAGAGTTCAGCTTCCTGTTCACTTGAGCAAACCCATCCTTTACTGCACTCAGCACTGGGTCATCTTGAGGGATGAAGATCAGGACCATGTTGATGACAGAGGAGATCACAGATCCAACGCCAGGTGCCAAACTAGCTAAGTTGGCAAGGTTCTTCATCATACCTTTTAACTTATCGGGGTCCATCTTTCCCATACCTTCTTGAAACAGAGACAGAGAGCTTGTTGCTAATGCTAGGGATTTTTCTGTTTTCCCTCTTGCCTCAAAAGGCAGGTCTCTCTTAACCCTGTAGGGGCCCAAGGTGTTGGAGGAAGCAGGAGAAGTCATCCAGTAAAGAAGGATCAGTGAAGCCAAGAGCATCAAGTGAGACCACCATGGAGACCCCATGCCTGCATCATACATAATATAACAAGGAATTACACAATTACATTCATCAAAAGAATAGTTCCGCAAATAGTTCCACCAAGAAGGAATGAACTAGCAGGAATGAAACTTGGTGGGTAGGTTTGACATGCAATTGATAGGTGCCCTATTGGCTGCTCATCACGTGCAATGGTCTAGACTTGACATTCCCTATGGGTACCCTTCCAATGGAAAAGGGAGTCATTATGAATCTGGATAATCTTGACGTTAGCTACAGGTTAGCTACATGAAACGTATTCTGTGGCGTTCCTGTTTCACCCCATAATCTGGTTTGAATGTCAGTAGGAGTAATGTAGGGTGTGTCCCAATTGCCCACTTAAGACTAATACTAACTAGCTTTTGAGTATGTAGTATGTAGTACAGTTATGATTGTCACAGTGCGCACTCTTTAGCCTGTAAAAATGTATTTTAGTAGATAATGCACTTATTTATTTACTTTTATAAAAACAACCCGAAGCTTCATCACTTCCTCTTAGTAAGAAATGATGTAGTATACTAATATATTGTGTACTAGCCTGCCAAACTCAAACTATTAAGATTAGTACATAGCATAAACTGTGTAGTATTAGTATGTAGTACACAACTGAGACGCAGCCTTATAATTTATGTTAAACGTTTACATGTATAGTGCTGCTTTACTTAATCATATATAAATATTCCTTACTGTGCTTGAGTACAGTTTTCCCCATTACAGTACTTATACTTGGGTTCATTTGTAGTTAAGTACTGTTACTTCGCTACTTTAAATTTAATGAGGTTACAGAGTAAGAATAAATTAACCAAAGAGAAAAAAGCACAGTAAATGTAAACCAATCAGAAGAGAACATGATAAATTTAATCCAACCATAATGAAATACGGTAAATTAAAACCAGCCATAAGAAAATTAGAAGAGATGTGCGGTAAATTTAAAATATTTAGTTCTTATTCAGCCAATCAGATCAATCCGCTCCAGTGGCAACAACCCTGTTATTAGTGCTGTGTCCATTGATACATTTTCTGGTCCGCAGCTAAAATTCGGAATAGATCAGAAACGTCCGGCGTATAGGAGAAACTGATACATACAAGAAACAGACGGTCTTCTTCTTTCATTTACAAATGAACTGAACAAAACGGCACTGATAAATCTCCCCCTGAATACCTCGGAAATCAACGTCCACTCTGAGGAAGCAGCTGTTAGCTGACTGCTAGCTAATCTGAGCTAAACAGGTACTGAAGCCTTCTTACTTTCCATGTTCAAGGCACTGCAGTGTACCCGGGGCAGAACATATAAGTGTGCTTTTGTTCAGATTTTCATATTTATTTTACTGTCATTTTATATCCCACAACAATGACCATTTTGGCAACGTCCAGTACATACAGTAGCTGTTCGTAGGTTGAATAGGTAGCGTACACTCCGCTTGGTAGGTGGCCGCCTTGTGTGGGTGTGTGGAACAGCTAGAAGAAGTACGTGTAGTTTGGAAACAAGGGCTGCGTCCGAAATGGCGTATGTCCATACTATACAGTACGTGAAAGCAGTACGCCAGAACAGTTAGCATGTCCGAATACGTAGTGTTCATAAAACAGTACACGTGAAGTCCCCGGGTGACGTACTACATCGGGAGACATTTTGAAGTATGCGACCACAGCACGCCGTCCTATCCCATGATTCCACGGGAGCTACAGAGCCATTCGAAGCGGTAAAAAAATGGCGGAAAGCGGAGAGCCCGCCGTTTACAGGTGAATAAATTCCTTAGCATGCGTTTTCTACGACCTCCTGCTCGACGCTGCCTCCGTGTGGTAAAGATTTTTGAAGTTTTGACTTTTAAAGAATGGGGTTTGCCGTCGTTACGTTACATCAGCGGTGTTACGCGGGGACAGAACGAGGAGGCAGGATGCAAGCGCAAGTCCTTAATGTAAAACAAACAAGATGAAACAAAAGCCAAAGGCACAGAGATACCAAAAAACAACCGACAGAGACAAAATCAACAGACATGGAGACAAAACACCAAGTAAGAACAAAGGGCACAACAAGAGTCTAAAACAACAAGGGCTAACGAGAAACACCTGGGAAGGGGCGGAGTGACGAACAAGGGACAGGTGAGGGGCCTGACAAGGGGCGGAGACAGGAGGAGCAAAAACCAAAATAAACAGAAGCACATGGAGCAGGACAACAAAGGGCACATGGACGCCACAAGACAAACAGAAAACCGAGAAAAACGGGACAGACTAGACAGGACGTGACAAGCGGAGATCCGGGTCAAAGAACACAGGTAAGATGTCGGATGTAGTGCGTCCGAGGACATGTGCATACCACGCACTCGCATACTAACAGCCAAACTCCCAGAATAACAACACAAGAGTCAGGATTTAACGTTCTAGCTCCAATTTTAATGTAGACTCTTGAAGGGCATGTTGGTACAACAAAGGAGAAAACTAAAAAAAAAGGATAAACATATTTCGAATTACTAACATACAAATGATGGAGGTTTGAACATGTTAGCTGAGCATGACTATATAAAAAGATAGAGTGCTAACACATGTACATTACGCTAACCCAACAGCCTAACCTACAGCAAGCTTCATTAAGCTAATACAACAAAGACAGTCTCATCAATCATAAATACTCTTTTGATACTGCAAGATAAACTTATAAACAGTAAGAAATGACTTTGGGCAATGCTCACAATGGGCTAAATCTCTTGATTACGACAGATGTTAACAGGCATGTAAAGCTGCTGAGATCCACAACAAGAACTAACAGGGGTCTCTGGTTTCCTGTTTCCTGTCTGCCAGGGTGCAATACCTGCCTCACTACTGTACCTTGAAACACTATTTCGAAAGGCTAGAGGCAGAACAATGCCATTTTGGACGCAGCCAAGAACACGAAGCTGCGAGCAACACTCCGTCATGGGTAAATACGGATTATTCAGATATTGAGAAGTGGCCCCCCAAACCAGGTTCTCTAGGAGAGAAACGCTGCTCGGCTCTGAACAGCCGAAGAAGAGCGGGGGCCGCATTACAGAAACTTCCTATCTTTAATGCTGTAGATTTTCACAAATTCATTCCACAGAAGCACATATTATCTTAAATTAGTTTATCTTACTTTTACAGTGTCTTATTAAAGCCTAAACTACACGATCGAGCTCGATAATCGATTGTTATGTCTTGTGTTACCAAGAAACTGGCCATACTTACAAAGCTGAAACCTCGCAATGAAAATAATCTGTTCTTTGCAGTTTTGTAGAACATGTTGAGATTGTCCTGGGTATGTATTTTTGTGGTCTATGGTCTACACAAGGTTGTACTGACTGGTTTGTTGAGTTGTCTCAGCAGTGCCTGTTGATTTGATTCATTAATGAGAAGGCAATTACGTTAACATTCAGATTCAGTAACGGTGTCTACTGTGGTCTAGTTTGTCGTTTCCTTCATCACTCTTTTTACTCCCTCTCCTTTATTCTTCTTCCGTAGGACCATACTCCATGCCCCAGCCCCTCATTGCCAAGGGCTGACTCCAAGACCCGGGATGGAAGACCCTGTGCAATACGTCACCTCCCAGACAGTTCTGAGTGGAGATCCAAGCTGGCGGATAGCTTCCCTACGAATTCCAGACTCTGGAATTATTTTCAGAAAGATACCAAGCTTCTACCACTTCTCACCATTTTGGAGTTATTTGAGGTTGAAGCTGCACTTTTTCCACTCCCATGATCCTTTGGAAATGCCTAATCTCCATATCCCCGGTTTTGTGTGTGTTTTGACAGTTTAAGGCCTCTTTTAGTGTTATAGTGCTATTCTGTGATTATAGGGTTGCTTAATTCATAGATTTATTGAGTCATGTGTTTATTTATTTATTGCTTTGTTAAGGTAATGATGTACAATTTTGGAACAGATAAATTCACTATTCATTCAGTGTGAGTTTCAGGGTTAGAATTAAGTTTGAGTTAGGGTTAGCACCCAGTATTCCCAGGCGGTCTCCCATCCAAGTACTAACCAGGCCCTATTCTGCTTAGCTTCCGAGATCAGACGAGATCGGGCGTTCTCAGAGTGGTATGGCTGTAAGCCACAACTGGGCCTCTGTACAGCTTCTTTATAACGTGTAACCATGATTCATCAATTTATTTACAATGATTTACGTGATTTACAATGACTTCCCCCATCAGCGGTCTTCCGACCGAGTGGTTTGAGTTTTAGGGTTAGGGTCGCTTTCATGGAGCTGCCGGTCAATGTGCAATGGGTGAGACTGCAGGTTAGCTTTGTCCCAGAAATTGCCTCTTGACTTGCATTGCATGTGCACGCTCAAACCCTAATGGGGTAGCATGAACAGCGGATACGAACTTGCAGATTCAATCATCCGAGTTGCAACTTGTGGCGTGCACATTGGTAATTGCACCTTCATCAGGGCCAGGTGACTTGCATTGCTTGTCCACGCCCTAACCCTAACCGCATAGGATAAATAAGCAGGGCAAACGCACTGCTCCCTTTCATCCACAAGCACACAGATGCACGGCCCGTGCGCACTGAACCCACACTCTTCGACCCACAAAATGGTGAGTTCTGCGGCTCGTCTTTCTACGTTTGTCCGATTACTGGCGGTGGATCATTAAACTTCTTTTCTCTTTCCAGAGAGAGTGCCCTGTCTGCGAGTATGTATTCACGGACCTGTCGCAGCACCTCAAGCACAGTCACCACGTCATGAACCAAGCCGAACTAAAGCTCTTGCTTAGGCTGGCCAGTGGAAGGTCCAAGGGCCCTTTGGCGTGTCCCATATGCGATAAGTGACTCGCGAGGTTAGACATGCACCTCGGTGCTGTCCATAAGCTCCTGGGCACGGAGCTGGAGAACTTGTTGGCTGCAGCAAAAAAGGAGTGCATTTTGGAGAGGCTTGCTGATCTGAGGAGATCCATGCCTGTCCCTCCTATGGCCACAGCGTTGGATAAAAGCAGGGGCCACGACGCCATCGAGCCTCACTCCCCTGCTGAAGGTGAGGTGTGCCCTCCATCCACGTCCCTGGGCTTACCCGGGCACGTTTCCCGTTATGAATCCACTCCTGTTGCTGGGTCCACAAAGGACAGCCAAAGGGTCTCTTCATCATCATCATCATCATCTTCTCCTCCTCCTTTATCGTCCTCCTGCACATCACAGAAGGGGAAAGCACCGAGAACATCCACGAGGTTTCAGTGGTCTGTTGTGGACCAGGTGCTGGGTGACTTCGAAAAGTTTTTCATCCATGCTGAGCCCACGAGGAAAGATAGAAAATGCCCACCTCAAGAGGAGCCACACGCTGCGGTTCCTCCTGCACATGGCGTGCAGAGAAAGGGATGAGCAGTTCTGCAACTTCAAATTTCTGTATAATTTTGAACGGATGAGACAGTACGTGTAAGCCCCCAAATGGGTACGCCTTAGCGGGCTAACTCGTCTTACTCTCTGGGCATGGAGCTTTTATTTGCTTTCTAACTTGGGGGGGTTTTAATCTGCTTGTTCCAGGTGGCCTGTAGCACTTCGTCAGCAGAACTGTACATCCACCTCGGTGAAGAACATGCTGCTAAACGCCTGCGCCTTTAATAAGCACCTGAAGATCTTCCACCTCGAGGAGGCTGGACTAAGCGCCGAACAGATGGACCGTATGCTCTTACAGCTGAGACGGCTGCAGTGGGACAACACGCGCGACATAAGGGGCCATCAGCAGGACGTTAAAAGGCACAAGTCGAGTGAGTCTGTCTTACAGGATTGATAAAAGCCAGCGGTGACTTCGGGTGTTTCATGCACATCGCTGCCTATAAAGTTCCCAAGCTGATCGGTGAGTAGCCTTTACGGTGGCACTTTAAATATTAAGCCGGGAAAAGAGGCTTTACAGGCGCGCAAAAAAACCCTCTCCACATCCCTGTCAGAGAACGTCCGCAGGAAGCCCACCACAACACCGTATCGCCTGCTCCAAGGTTATGTGTCCGGTTACCTGGCCATGCTGTCTGGCCACCGTCCCGTAGTTTTATGCAACATGACCCAATCCAATTTACGAGAGGCGGACGACCAGAACCGGACTCTGGTGTGGGTTTTGCGTTCTGCCTGAATTTATTCGGACGGAGCCTTTGCGTTAAATCTAATTCTGTTTAACCATGCATAAAACCAGGTCAACAAGCACAAAACGGACAGACGATACGGGAACGCTTTCGTGGCTCTCCTCCCGCACGAAGCCAGCTTGCTCCATGCGCTCGTGGAGGTGTCAGACTTTCCCCGGTAATGGCCCAACCTGGAGATTGCACAAGTTGCGGGAGAATGGGGGAGTCCCAACGCCCTTTGACCGTCAAGTCCCATCCAACCATCCTGCAGAACCAGCGAGAGACATCCTGTTTTGCCCATCGAGACCAGCACCAGCACAGCTCCGGTGCGCTGACCCCCCTTGTCAGTACACCACACCCGCCAATCGCTCGGCCTGTGTCAAAAGGTGTTTTACTTTGAACCATGCATCTTAAAGGACTGAGGAATAACAACCACTAATAGTTCAAGCTCATGTAGTTCTGCACTTCTACAGCACCGGGTCAAAACCACACACTGCTCAAAACCACACACTGCTACCTCTTGTACGTTATATAAATAAACGTGATTAATAAATGTGCATTACTATTTACCTTCACAATTACAGACGGTTCTCCAAGGGTTCTGCAGTAAAGACAGTAATTCTATTAAGAACCATGAGGTCTATATAGAAGCAGTTCATAGTTAAATGGTTTTCGTCAGATTGATGGAGAACGTGTAGTGTGTGTAGTTCTCTATAGAACCTCTTTGAAAGTACTCCTGTATAACAACAAAACCGGTTCTGCTGTTTTTATAAAGGCAAACTCAGAACAATACAAGAACAATTTTTGTGCTTCATGGAAATATATAAACACACACACACACACACACACACACACACACACACACACACACACTCCATCAAACTGAACAACTTCATAAATCAAAGAACCATTTAAGCATGAAATGCTCCTCTACAGAATACACGGTTCTAAGTGGAACCACTTCCTTTACTATAGAGCCTTTAAAAACACTTCAAACACACTCGTCTTCACTGCACTTTACCGAAATGCAAATCATGTAGAAATTCTGAATCATTAATAAATAAATAAATGCTTCACTACACAGTTACGTTGGTCTGTAAGTCAGACGTTCTAGACATACAGGCCGTGGAACGTCTGTCAAAGCTGCAACACTGATGTCTCATCTGTCAGACAGACACGTTGCATATTGTAACACCTTCATGTCTAACGTGATACGAGTTCGAGACCTGAAACACCGTTACTGTTCACTCCTACAAATACAGCTACAGGACAATCACACCTCACTCGTGGGCTTGAACCGCTGACCCTCAACATGGCAAGTCCAGCAAAACGTCCCAGAGAAGACCAAGAAACCGCTCCCTGCTTTAGCCACAGCGTCTTCCCCATAGAGCTTTCTGCCAACAGTACAGAGTTCTTTAACGCGGTGCTGCAGCTCGGCCGGGAGGACTTCCACGATGCGGTGGTCTTCAGCCGGGTCAGGAGACATGCATTTCTGCAGGCTGTGGGGGATGGAACTCCGCTCTGCCTAAAGAAGGTAAAGAGGCCTTTAGTAAGTACTGTCACCATGTACACAATTCTGCTAATGCAGTGTGGTGTGTATTTCAGGTTTCAGGGGGACGCCGGACTTTGATGTGATCCTGAGTAACAGGACTGATGTTTCAGTGACCATGGTGCTGTTCACCGTACGGAGCCCCCGATCACAGCAGAAGGCAGCTCTAAAGGAAGTCAGCACGATGCCGCCAGGCAGACAGGTAAACACTTCAAACGCTGAGCAACAAATCACACTTTAATGCTTTACAGACCATTTTGTCCGCAGGGCCGAACGTGATGGGACTGTGCAGATAACGCTGCAGCTGTGGGAGAGGGGTGGACACCAGAGCTCTCATCAAGACCATTTGAGGGCAAAATTCATACCCACCATCTCCGTAAGCAGCACCTGCAGCCACATCAGAGACTTAGACGTTGCTGACGGTGCCACCAGCTCTGCAGATGCACGGTTGAGCTCAGTCACTGACCCCGTTCACGCTTCGGAGAGCCTGGCCACCATGAAGTGGTCTCTGTGGCAGCCGGCAGGGCAACGTTGACCCCAGGAACAACTTCCACCGCTGCCAGCAGTTCTGTACGAAGCAGAAGACGGTCAGCTACAAAACACAGCTCTTCGCGTTTCTACTGAACGTTGCACTTAACGCTGTAGATACACTGGTTTGCTTTTCTTTTCTAATTAAAAGTCGTTGTGTGTTTTTGGTTAATTTGTCCGTGTTGTTAGACTTTTCTCTCGTTGTATTGAAACCGCTTGCCTTTCAGCTGCTTTTCTATAATAAAGTCGTTGTAATTAAAGTTGTGTGGACGTTTGGCTTATTACGTTTCTTTAAATTATGTTCATGTCCCAGAATGCATCACAAACACACAATGTTAACACAGTCTTAGTGTTCAGTGATCTACTGGTGTAAAGTCAGTCACTAACACAGGCTAGTAAACTGCTACACACTTCTACCTGAACTCATCCAGATAAACTAATAATAAACTAACCCAAACTTCTCTAGTGCACCACGTGTTCCCAGACCACCAATCACAACCCACCACCCCGTTCTGCCCCGCCTGAGTTCTAACCGCTCTTACCTGTTCCTCATCATCCTCCTTTCTATATTTACACTGGTCTGTTTGCTCTTTCTCCCTGTAAGGTGTTGCCAACCCAGTTGTCTTCCCGAGCCTTTCTCCCACTTGTCTCTATCCTGTCTCTCTGGTTCTGACTTTCCTTTGTGTATTGGTTTTGTCTCTTGGTTCTCCATAACACACAACCTGCAGTAACCACACATGAACTTTGTCTCCTCGTTCTTAGTCCATAACACCATACCTAAAGTCAACAACTCTCTTCTGTTCTGTTGCTCAACACACCATTAAAGCTGTGACCCAGACAGCATTTATCTGGAATCATACACCTGGCAACCAACACCTACAGCGAAACGCTGATCACACAACAACTCCTCTGTCCTGACTGTTACATACAAGATCTCCAGTGAGACAAACATTCATTCAACAACTTGCAGATATTTGATCCTGATTCTGTCACCCAGGGGGTCCAGTGAACCACCAATAGACCAGCAGCTCTCCAGTATCCTGAGTCTGTCACCCAGGGGGTCCAGTGAACCACCGATAGACCAGCAGCTCTCCAGTATCCTGGATCCTTGGCTCGACAGGTGAAGGAAAAAGATGTAGGTGTTGGATCGATAGGTGAAGGAAGAGGATGTAGGTGTCGGATCGATAGGTGAAGGAAGAGGATGTAGGTGTTGGATCGATAGGTGAAGGAAGAGGATGTAGGTGTTGGATCGATAGGTGAAGGAGGAGGAGGTAGGTGTTGGATCGACAGGTGGAGGAAGAGGACGTAGGTGTCGGATCGACAGGTGGAGGAAGAGGATGTAGGTGTCGGATCGATAGGTGAAGGAAGAGGATGTAGGTGTCGGATCGATAGGTGAAGGAAGAGGATGTAGGTGTCGGATCGATAGGTGAAGGAAGAGGATGTAGGTGTCGGATCGATAGGTGAAGGAAGAGGATGTAGGTGT
>JAVGWN010002791.1:0-10805 GCA_034552555.1 Semaprochilodus insignis
TCTGTATGGCTGTAAATTAGACACATAGAGGAGTGAGGGTCAGTACGGCTGTGGATTAGACACAGAGGAGTGAGGGTCAGTACGGCTGTAGATTAGACACATAGAGGAGCGATGGTCGGTACGGCTGTGGATTAGACACATAGAGGAGTGAGGGTCAGTACGGCTGTGGATTAGACACATAAAGGAGTAAGGGTCAGTACGGCTTTTGATTAGACACAGAAAGGAGTGAGGACAATTTAAATTGTTAAAATAAATAGATATAAAGACAAAGCTGAATTCCTGATGACCATTGAAAATACAGCATGTGTCTGTGATGGGTGTACTGTCTGAAGAAGTGTACCATTTTCTTTACCAGGAAGACTGATCTTGAATTTCCTAATGAGCTGCGCACCTTTTATAGTCATTTTAATCTGCATGATTGTAGAAGTGAAATGTCTGTGTACAGAAATCTCAGAGCAGAATAAGATATATGTTGATAGAAACAAGGTTTTTAAATTCTTAAAGAGGGGTGAAGGAGAGTAAAAAGTCCTGTACTGGATTGTATTAGTAGTTGACCTATTAAAAACAGTGCCCTTGATCGAATTTCCCCGCTCCACCTTAAATGGTGCAGCATTTACGTTCCGGTACCTGAGGTTGCTACACCATTTAAGGTGGAACGGGGAAATTGGATCATGAAGCTGGAGATTAAAGTGCTCAGTTCAGCTTCATATCACTGAAGAATTCTTGGTGGTGATAATAAATAATGGTCATCCGCCTCTTTGAGGTCATATGATCCCCTAAATGTATTTAAGCAGTGAGGAGCTGAACTCCACCCTCCTCTGCTGTCACTGCAGACTGGCAGGGTCGCCTACAGAGCTCCGCTAGCAGCCTGTTAATGAAGTCATGTAGGTTTTTATTTGTGCCTTTGTTTATACGGTGACTCGTTAGACTGACTGACATGTAAAACTGCTTTTCGACTGTTTTTACAACTGTTGACGTATCCGGTTCTTGAAGGGTTGTCCCATTTCAAAGGGGGAAGAGTTCAACCACTACTCCTTCTAACTCAGTTTCAAGGGGGAGGGTTACCCTCGAAAACAAGGGGGAGGGTTAAAAATAAGAAATGGGATTGGACCTTAGATTCATATCAACTCCCCTCTAGGGTAGATAGTGGTGTTATAGGGGTGTTGAGGATGTCACAGGCATTTCCTCAGTGTTTAACTGTAACTGATTTACATTTGCGCCATTATAAGGGTAGATATATGAAATTTGTTCTGTCATTGTGTCCCTACTCTGTGATGATGTAACTGACCATGTTTTATTCGATATGTTTCGATCTTCTGCTTTATCTGCTGCTTTGGACTGCTCTGCTTGAAAAATAGGAACAATCTGGAAGGAATCCTTAGAATATGTAGTACAATTGCAGGTACAAACCTCAGTGACCTCTCCCAAGGTTATAGGTTCAGAGCCACAAAGAGGGGCCAGTCAGTTCTTGCTTATTCTAGTCACCCTTTGTTCAGAAGTTCAGGTTGCTCAGGAGTTTATCTCGCTGTAGATTTAATCTGCCAAGATGCAGGACAAATGGGTTTAAAGGTCTGTGACTACTCATTTGAATGTTTATTTATTTTCTGTGGTTCTTATTAGAGCTTGTCTTTAGCTTTGTGCCTGGATCAGTCTCTGGGCCAGGTTGGTTCTTCCCCCATAGCACCCTGGCCTCTGGGGCTGGAGGCCTAGATTCTAACACAGGGCCAGCTGACCTCTCATCCCCTTGTAACAGTATTAATTTCATCATGTTTAATATCTGTTTGGGTTATCATTCCTCATCCATAATGTGGTCAATCATCATCTATGTCCACCATCCCATGTGTTCCACTGTGTGTTCTATATGCACTATTTTGTATAAATTCCACCATACCCTAAAACCTTACTCGCTGGTGTCACATGAATTCTTTGAACTTTTAGTAGCTAACCACCTCTGCTCAGCCTGACACCTACTCACCCTGTTTTATTTCATTTAGTTATTAGTGAACTTTTAATATGATGCTGGTATGTTTTAGTTTACTTTTATTTTCATTTATTTTAGCATTTAGCTATTGTTGAATTATTGTTTTACATTATGTATGTATCTGTTATTTTTAGCCGTTTATTTGGATTTAGTTGATTTTAATGAATTATTTTTACTTTAATGATTACTATTATTTTTTACCATAGTTATGTTTTTATAACTTTCAGTCCCGGATTTCTGGATTGGCTTGGCTACATTTTAAATGACAGTCAACCTCAATGCACTCAGAGTTTAAACAAAGGTGGCTCAGAATAACCCAAGGGTTAGGTGTAGAACCAGGGTGAGGTTCAGGTTTTTGACTGAGGTTAAGTTTAGTATTAGGGAGGTCAAGGTATAGGGTTATGTTCTATACTATCCTGTATATGATCACCATGTTTAGATTGTGCTGTCTATTAATCTATTCTCCCACTTTCTAATAGAATTTGTTACAGGTTTAACAGGCAAACAAGTAAAACTTGGAGAAGATGTCGTTCTTCACTGTAAAGCAAACACAGAAGAATTCACAGCAACTTGGGAGAAAAATGGCAAGAAATTAGTCTGTTTGGAGGGCAAACACAGTGTGAAAAAATATGGTGCATTTTTGGAGTTGGAAATCAAAAATGCTGAGGAGGGAGATGAAGGGAACTACACCATAAACCTGGAGAACCAATCTGGTAGAAACTTTTGCTCTGCCATGGTCTTTGTTGGTACGTAAGTCATGATTAGAGGTGATTGAGTGATTAAAGGATTCTGTTATACTGGGCTGCTGTTCATTAGTGGAGTGCAGGATATAAATTACAAAGTTCTGTATAAAAGTGCAGTATAAACTGAATTATAGTGAAATTATGAACATTATCTATTCAATTCAATTCAATTCAATTCATCTTTATTGTCATTATACCAGTACAGGGTTGCACAGTATAACAAAACACGGTCAGGCTCCTTCTCCAGTGCAGTTACAAGAATATGTGTATAAATATGTATTTATAGTGTAGTGCAAATACACAAATAAGGACAAATAGACAAAGACAATGTGTGCTAACAGTACAGTATGTGTACAAGACATGTGCAAAGTATAAGAGCAGTATCTGTCAGTATGTGGTTGTAAACAGTATAGATATATAAAGTGTACAGTGCAGGTAGGAGAAGCAGCTTAATGTTCAGACAGCTAAATTCCTCAGTACAGATGTTCAGTGTAGATAATAAATATAGATAAATAAGTACGTACGCAGCTGAGATGTTCAAGTATAAAGTGTAAAGTGCGGTGCAAACAGTCCTGAGGTATCAGAGCCTAGTGTGTGCTGGGGGGTCTGGCTAGAATCAGTACAGTCTTTAGTGGTGTGGTCCTGTTCTGGTAGGCGCTGCCGGTGTAACCAGTTTGACAGCTCTCGGGTAGAAGCTGTTCCTGAACCTGGAGGTTCTGGCTCGGATGTTCCGGTACCTCTTTCCGGATGGCAGAGGTTGGAACAGGGGATGACTGGGGTGTGTGGGGTCTGAGGAGATGTTGACTGCTTTCCTCAGACACCTCTTGTCGTAGATGTCCTGTATGGGTGGGAGGGCAGTTGCGGTGATGTGCTGTGCAGTCTTTACCACCCTCTGTAGGGCCTTGCGCTCGGCAGAGGTGGCGCTGCCATACCACACAGTGATGCAGCTTGTCAGGATGCTCTCCACGGTGGATCTGTAGAAGTTGCAGAGGAGCTGCTGTGGCAGGTTGACTCTCCTCAGCCTTCGTAGAAAGTGGAGGCGTTGTTGGGCCTTCCTGACAGTGTTAGTGGTGTTAAGCGTCCAAGTAAGATCCTCGGCTAAGTGGACACCAAGGAACTTGAAGCTGCTCACTCTTTCCACCAGCGTGCCTCCGATGTTCGGTGGTGTGTGCGTTCTTTCCCCCCTCCTGAACTCAATAATCAGCTCTTTGGTTTGGCTGACATTGAGGGAGAGGTTGTTGGCAGCACACCACTCTGTGAGGAGCTTGACCTCCTCTCTGTACGGGCCCTCGTCATCTTTGGTGATGTTGCCGATTATTGTTGTGTCGTCGGCAAACTTGATGATGGTGTTGGAGCTGTGGGTTGTGATGCAGTCGTGGGTGTACAGAGTGTACAACAATGGGGAGAGAACAATGCCTTGGGGACATCCTGTGCTGAGTGTGAGGGAGGGTGAGGTGTGTTCACCCATCCTAACACACTGTGGTCTGCAGGTGAGGAAGTCCATGATCCAGCTGCACAATGTGTTGCTTATTCCCAGTGTGTTTAGCCTGTGGATGAGTCTGGAAGGGAGGATGGTGTTGAAGGCGGAGCTGAAGTCGATAAACAGCATCCTCACATATGAGTTGCTGCTGTCCAGGTGGTTGAGTGCAGTGTGGATTGCCAGGGAGACCGCATCATCAGTAGATCTGTTCGCACGGTAGGCGAACTGATGTGGGTCCAAGGTGCTGGGAAGGCTCCTCTTTATATGAGACAGGATTAGTCTCTCGAAGCACTTCATCACTATGGGTGTGAGAGCGATGGGACGGTAGTCGTTCATGCATGTGATGGTGGACTTCTTTGGGACCGGGATGATTGTTGTGGCTTTGAAGCAGACAGGAACAGTAGACTGTGCCAGGGAAAGGTTGAAGATGTCTGTGAAGGTGGAGGCCAGCCGGCTGGCACAAGCTTTCAGTACCCGCCCTGGGATGCCGTCTGGGCCCGCGGCTTTCCGGGTTGAGACCCTCATCAGTGCTCTTCTCACCTCATCTGTAGCCAGTATGAGTGGTGGCTCCTCCTCTGTGATGGGGAGCGAGGACTGGGCCTGAGCATAGGTCTCAAAGTGGGCATAGAAGTTGTTCAGTTCAGCTGGTAGGGAGGCGTCTGTGGTCACTGGGGTACTGACTTTGCTCTTGTAATCAGTGATCACTTGGATTCCTTGCCACATGCGCCTGGGGTCCGAATTGGAGTTGAAGTGAGCTGCTATCTGTGAGCTGTACTTGTGCTTTGCAGCCCTGATGCCAGCCTTCAGGTTGTGTCTGACAGCTTTGAGTTCCTCGCTGTTGCCAGATTTAAAGGCTGCATCACGTGCCTTGAGGAGGCTGCGGACATCACTGTTCATCCGGGGTTTCTGGTTTGGAAGTGTGCGAATCTGCTTTGTTTGTGTCACATCATCCACACACTTCCTGATGAATCCAGTGACTGATGTTGCGTATTCATTTATGTCAACCAGAGAGTCTGTGGTGGCTGCAGATTTAAACATCTCCCAGTCAGTACACTCAAAGCAGTCCTGTAGTACTGACTCTGCTCCTTCAGGCCACACACGCACTGCTCTCACTGTTGCTTTGACCCGTTTCAGCAGCTGCCGGTATGTGGGCTTCATCAGCAGAGAGATGTGGTCACTCTTGCCGAACGGAGGCAGGGGTGTGGTGCTGAAAGCCTCCTTGATGTTGGTGTAGACATGATCCAGCGTGTTTTCTCCTCGTGTCGGACAGGAGACGTGCTGATGAAACTTGGACAGAACTGTTCTGAGATCAGTTTGATTGAAGTCCCCCGCGACGATGAGTGAAGCTTCTGGATGGCGAGACTGCTGCTTGCTAATAGCATTAGCTAGCGTGGTTAGCGCTAGCTTAGCATCGCTTTGTGGGGGTATGTAGGCAGCCACAACAATAACTACAGTGAATTCCCGCGGGAGGTAGTAGGGTCTGCATCTCACCACCATGAACTCTACATCAGGAGAGCAGACGTGTTCCACAACCGTAGAGTTGGTGCACCATTGGTCGTTTACAAACACACACAGCCCGCCGCCCTTTGTTTTGAGTGAGGCGTCCGTGCAGTCCACACGGTGCGCTGTTAGCCCCTGTAGCATGATGGCCGAGTCTGGTATGCTGCTGTGAAGCCAGGTTTCAGTGAAATCTATTAACCATCTATTAAGCATACAAAAAACGCTGCAAAGAAAGTCATAGAGTAGAGCATGTGTAGCTGCTTAACAACCTATGTGTTTAAGGCTCAGTCTAATCAACTCTTTGACTGTAGACTAAACTAAGAAAAAAAAAAAAAAAAATCAAAGTAAATGTTAAGTATGCAGTAAAACCACAGGCAGACCACAAAAGAGCTTTACAGAAATCAGTCCAAGTCCCCAAAAAACTCCCTTTGAGCAAGAGGAAGAAACCTCAACAGGAACCAAGACTCAAAGGGGGAACCCATCCTCTGGTCCACACCGTATAGCAAAATAAGCACACAACATGCAATATGAACAAGCAGTATAAATAGAATAGCATTTTGCAATTTAGAGAAAAGAAAAAAGAAAGCAGTCTGTTAATTTTTTACTCAGTAGAAATATAAAAGTATGTACTCTAAAATGAACTTAAAGTACAAGAATAAAGGCATTTCTTTAAAAAATCAGCAATTAAAGTTTTAAGCAAAACATAATTTTTTACTAGAAACAACAGCCAAACATATATGAAACTGAGCGTACATGAGGGAGTATACAAGAACAGCATGCATCATCCACAAAAACCCTCTCAACTAGAGCACCAGACATGTTTACATGTTTGTTTTTCTTTACAGGAGTTTCAGATTACATCCAACTTTTAATTTTGAATGAATTTCTCAAAGAATTCTGACTACAGTGCTGATTTTCCCCTCATTAGCCTACAAGTAATAAACTAACCTGTCCTCATATGATAGTATTCTGTAGCTCCTGTAAATGAAATAAACACTTTTTAGGATAGCTTAATCTCTGCTGTATCACCGGCTATAGTCAAGTTAACATTTATTTATATAGCGCTTTTTACAACAGATGTTGTCACAAAGCAGCTTTACAAAGAATCTGACATCCAGAAATTGATGTTATGTTTTCTGATTATGGTACCAAGTGGTAGCATATATAAGGTAAATAATATAGGTCCTGAGACAGATCCCTGTGGAACACCAAACTTTACTTTTGTGTGAGTAGGTGATTGACCGTTTATATTTACAAATTGATAACAGTCGCTTAAGTAGGATCTGAATCTGATGAAAGAGCTTTTCCTGTTACTCCAACAAGGTTTTCCAGCCTGTCTAGTAGGATGGAGTGGTATATTGTGTCCAGTGCTGCACTAAGATCAAGTAGAACTAGTAAGGATAAGTTTCCTCTATCAGAGAATACTAAAAGATCATTTACAGTTCTCACTAGCGCTGTCTCGGTGCTGTGATGAGGCCTAAATCCAGACTGGAATGTTTCCTGTAAGTCATTCCTGTGCAGATAGGAACTTAACTGTTGTGCTACAGCTTTCTCTAGAATCTTGGATAGAAATGGTAGATTAGAAATAGGTCTGTAGTTTGATAACTCATAAGGATCAAGATTAGGTTTCTTAAGTGAAGGTTTAATTGCTGCTAGTTTAAGAGATTTTGGGATGTAGCCAAGGCTAAGACATGAGTTTATTAGAGACAGAAGAGGCTTGGTTATTTCTGGCAGAACTTTCTTGAGTAAACTAGTCGGAATTGGATCTAGTATGCATGTAGAAGATTTTGAGGATGAAATGATTTGAAATAGTTCTGTTTGTTGGAGTAGAGTAAAAGATTCCAGCCTCTCCGCAGTAGTTATACTATGCTCTAGATCAGCATTAGCTGTACAGGGCAGTACACTTGTATTTGTAGCCTAATCGTTTCAATTTTATGATTGAAGAAATTAATAAAAACATTGCTACTGTATGCTAACGGTATCTAGGGTATAGCGACTGTATTGATGAAAATAAAGGTCAGTTGAGGTCTGTACTGTTTTGTTCCATTTTCTAATGTTTGTGACAGCAATTGGTTAGCACTGCATGTGTGACTGTACCAACAGTTTGTTAACTCACAACCTGCTGACGTAAGTTGCATTACTTACTGCTTCATTGTGCTTTCTAATGTTACATTGTGATTGTTTGTCATTTGCGAATTGTTTTATGGCCACAAAGCTCTAAAAAACAAGTTTGCAAGCCCAGTCATTCGCATTGGGAGTGCACATCCATGAATTTTAGGGGGTGGAGCTCCTGAAGGAGCCCTGAAGGGAAGGGGTGTATTTATTTTGAGTTCAAATATCAACTATTTGATCTATTTGAACTATTTGATCAATTATGTGTATCTCATTTTCCTGCTAAACCCAGACTGTCTTTAACCAAAAATGTTGAGTTTAAGAGATGTATTATGGCATGTATTTGAAGTCAAAGTTCTTCTTATAGTACACAGTGTTTTGCTTGATCCATCAATAACATTTGCATTTCTTACAGAACTCGATGAATGGAGGACAGTGCAGTGGAAGTAAGTCCATAATTCTTAATATAATATGATGTAATCAATAATAAAATAAGTGCAACACACTGACATCTTCTGCCAATTATAAGTTAAAGTCAAATTTTAATAGACCTCTGCAGGATCGGATGAATGCCAAGTATGCCAGCTGCTACACCAGCTTTTTGTTTTGGTTGCCAGGCTTGTAAGCCAGGCAAACTATCTTCACCTTAGCTGGGCAGCACAAAAGGGGCAATCAAGGGTATCCACAAAGGGCCAGTGGGTGCTACTGTTAGCTAGGTTAGCTACATTAGCTGGGTTAACTAGTTAATGTTAGAGTCCACTGGCACTGTGTTTCTTCATTGGTGTAAGAATTGTAACTCACCTTATCAACTGCAGCCGTTTCTCTCCCATGCCTGACTAAAAAGTATATATTTATGATGTTCAATGTAAAGGACAACTGCTAAAGTGTTTTTGAAGTTTGAATTGGTGTTTACATTACTTTGTTCATCTATGGTAAACTACAAATTTGCTTTGCATTATTTCATTGAAAGTATTCGAGTTAAACTGGTTGTTACCACATATTTTAATGATCATTAAATAATTAGCATGTTTATTCAGTTATGTCTCAAAAGAGTTGATGCTCTCAAACCATACCACTCTACCCACCAGAATCTAATATTGCTTGTTTGTTAGTCTACCTATTTGCATTGCTATATATTGACAGTTATTATTTTATAGGTTATATGAATATCTAGAAGAATACAGGTTTGATTTGCGACTTCTCACTTTTGTTAAAACCAACAGAGGCACAACTGCATTCATTAAATGAAGGACTGATTAGATAAACTTTGTATTGTAACTGTAAATAGTGGAATTCTTTGATGAGATCTTTCAAATAGTCAAACTAACACACAATCAGCCCATTTACTTAAACATGATAGTGTAAATAATGATCCATTCAGTATAATTAATACTTTGAAGGTAAGGCTCAGTAATACCTTTAATGGTGTTAGGATTAAGAGGAGAGCAGACACATCTTGACAGTTTGAACGAATACAAATTCCGGATCTCTCCCACGCTCTCTCCCCTGTGTCAACAGGCAGGTAGTTATTTGCTGCTGATAGGTTGTTTTGATTTGAATGCGGTGTGAACTGCATTAGGAGCACAAGATGGAGCCAGGGCGATTTTGAAGACTCATCTCATGTACTATTGTCAGGACATAGTGACAATTGTAGGAAATGTGACCTACTGCAGATTTAATTACTCTGAGCAGAAACTACAAATGTTTGCATGCACAAAAGTGCAATGGATGAGGCTTTGACAGGTCAGGTTATTAATCGGAAAATCTCGCAGTACTCCTGAGGAACAGCTCAAGCCTGTACTGGCCCTATTAAACAATTGAACCCCAGGCCATGTTTAATACTGTACTCTACTTTTCTATTATTATTATTATTATTATTATACCATTAAACAAGCAATATTCAGTATTTATTGGTGAGGCTGACTAACCTCTGTTAATTACAGTTTGTACTATTACTGAAAGAATTTTTCTGTACTGTCTGACAACAACACTCTGTTTTGACCAAAACACGACTACTGGACGTAATACGGATGAGAACATGTGGCAGGCCTGGCACCAGGATAAAGTGACTGAGGAGACAGTGTTTGCAAAAGTTATTGAGACACTAAGAAATGCCCTGTCCCTACAGGATGCTGAAAAGCTAGTTCACGCCTTTATCACGTCAAGGCTGGATTATTGTAATGCCCTGCTTTCTGGTTGTTCTGGCAAAAGTATTAACAAACTCCAGTTAGTCCAAAACGCTGCAGCCAGAGTCCTTACAGAACTAGAGAGTTTGATCATAACAGCCCAGTCTTATCTAACTTACACTGGTTCCAGTTAAATTCCGCACTGAGTATAAAATTCTCCTTCTGACGTATAAAGCTCTAAACGGTCTCGCTCCTCTGTACCTCTCCGAACTCATCTCATATTACGAACCGTCACGTGACCTTAGGTCTCAAAGTGCGGGCTCTCTATTAGTGCCTAGAATTAACAAAGTTACATCAGGGGGCGGAGCCTTTTCATACAAGGCCCCCCAGCTTTGGAATAACCTACCAGTCAGTGTTCGGGACTCAGACACAGCCTCAATTTTTAAGTCCAGGCTTAAACCCTACCTGTTCAGTGGAGCGTGTGGTACTGAGTGTTAAACCCTACCTGTTCAGTGGAGCGTGTGGTACTGAGTGTTTCTGCTAGGTAAAAGGTGCAGGTCCAGGGGTCCACTGACAGAGAGTGTTTGGTAAGCTGGGAATGTTGGTGCTGTCGTCCCGCTGCTCTTCACGTTCACTCAGGTTTGTTGACGGTGGAGCAGGGGGGCGCTGACTTCTCAGGGAGCCCTCATGTCTTTGGTACCTTCTGGCTCTCCCTTTTAGTTCTGCTGTAATAGCCGGGCCTGCCGGAGTCACTGCTGCACTCTGTTAACACCATATAGTGTGTTCAGATCTTCTGTCAGAGCTAACAGTCTGTCTGTTCTCTTTGCCTGAGCTGAACTGCTGCCCATCCTGTGCGGTCTGAT
>JAVGWN010002792.1:0-10804 GCA_034552555.1 Semaprochilodus insignis
GTAAATGTGAGGTAACTGGTCATGTGACTGTATTAGTATACTACACTGTAGGTCAAAACTTGTTACTGTACTGCAGACTACACACAGGGGGCAGTATACAGTACATACTACTGTAGCGTGCAGTATAGTAGTGTGCCATTTCGAATACAGCCCAAATGACAGCTATTGTGGAGGACCTTGGTACTGAGGCCAACCTAGCTGCCAAAAAAAGGGTTGTATGGCTCTATGATTTATTATTTTATTTTAGTATTATTTTTTGGCTCTATGAAAAATGGTTTCATTTGTTTTCTGGAGAAGAAGGATGTCTGGAGAAGCTAGTTCTTGTATATACACTGCTTCTTTAGCAGCTAATCTTTCAGTTCAGGTGAAAAAATTGTCTTCAAAGCATAAAGATCACATCTAACATGTGGAGTGATTTTCTTTGTTTGTACTTTTCTCTTATAAAATACAAACAATTTATTGGACCTAGCCATGCCCTTCATAATAAGAGTCCTCAGCAGAATAACCTGTGAATAAACACTGTGGGAGAAGCAAAATGGTTCATCCAGTTGCTCCTTTATAGCCTAGCAGGATACATCTGGAAAAAATGTATGTCACAAGATGTCTGAATTTCCTAATTTCCCCAAGAGTTTGGCAAAAAGACTGAAGTGTTTGTCATTCCTCAAACCCAAGACCAAAGAGGAGATGTGTAAGATCTCAGTTAATGTGTGCAAAAGCTCATTACCAACCTTGAAAACAGCATTTTCCAGAAGGAGAATTCTTAAACCAAACATGTTGCTGCCGTAGAGGGCAATATTAGGCCCACTATGGTAAGCATGTTAGGAACTAACCCACGCTAGAGTAGCTAGCCAAAATGGGGGCCCCCCAAAATACAAGGGAGTATTTTGCACACTGCAACTTACTCAGGTCTAAACAAGTTTTCCCTGCGAGGAAAAAAACAGCGTGCTTGAAACTGACAGCTGTTGCACCCTGTGCTAAAGAAAAGTGTTCCGAAAGTGCTCCAAAGCCAGTGAACTGCAGGGACACATACAGTACAGGGATAAAGTGAGATATGGGCCCTTTAATTGTACTGAGTAGTCATCTGCGCAAACCGTACTCGCTGGAACTACTTCCCTCAAAGAGAGCCGTGCAATCATTGCTTGTATTAATCCGCGTAGCGTCCCTACATCTCTCCGTCTACCTGCATCGCTTGAATAACACAAACCTAGATATCGTCGTACGGTGCCAATACAGCGCGGCGTATTTAAATCCGCAGGTCTTAATGGGGGCTTGATATACACTAAAGCAGTAACGTCGCCCAGTACATCCCTTGTTTAAAATGGAATAAGTTGAGGGACTGTTTTCTATGTAACTCTCAGGCGGAAGGATGGAACAACGGCGTGTCCATGGAGTTTCTCAAGCTTTGATCGATGGGTCTTGAGGGGTTGTGCTTCGGCTGTGATGAAAAACCCAAAATGGCGTGTAGCTTAGACAGGATGAACGGGGGCTAGTTCGCACAGAAGAAAACTGACCATTACGACGTCTTGGAGCTTTTATATGTATCAGGTCAAACAGCAGAAGTGCCCAATTTAGTGGTACGGGTACAAAAAACGGTCAGCTCACCGAATAAGTGTGTATGAGCACCGCCGCCGAGAGCCGGAGCGCTGGGATGGGCTGAGAGCGCGGAGGCCGCAGATGTGCAGCCGCCCTGAGAGCGACCCACAGCCGAACAATAGAGTCTGTGATCAGCCGAGACGGTGACACGGCCCGGATATTCCTCTCCCCCCTCAGAAAACTGGGTCAGCGTTCGCTTTGAAACACCAGCAGAGCGCATTTGAAGACGTACACAAGACGAAGTGGCGGAATGTAAGATCAAGTGGCAGCAGAAGGTTTTAACGACCTTACCTTAAGTTTGTTTAGCTCATTAACCCCTAACATGATCACTGGCTTTGCCGCAGCAAACTCTGGCCTTTAAACATGGCTGTGAAAATGTTTATTTTCTCATATATGTCGTACAAGCTTGTGTTGGTTCATGAATATGTTAGTTATCTAATTAAGTCAGAGAAATCATAGATAGACGACTACCAAGCTTCGGCCAGTATTGTTGTTTTCTTGAATCGAGTGTTCAGGGTGATTGTTAGCCCCCTAGCCAGCTAGCCACAAATTCACCTTAAAGCTCACGAGCTAACTTTTTAGCCAAACGGCTAACTGGCTATATCGAGTATGTTTTGGGTGTTTCTGAGCTCTGGTGTATTCATTATCTACCCAGCTATAACCTTTCAGTGTTTCCTGCGTCGAGGGTATGGAAGCTACGTGTAATGTTTGCGTTAATGTTTTGGTGTAATGTATGGTCGCTTTCCATCACGTCTAGCTAGCTTTAAGCTAGCTAACTGCCTCCGGGCCTTGGCTCTTGTGTTAGGTCGTTCATATTGTTGGATAACTAGGCTTAGTTAGCACGCTAGCCATGTCAGGGAGCGATTTGGCAGCATTCCCCTCAGTGTTCTGATCGCAGTATGAAAGAAGTGTAGATTGTTTAGATAGGTAGCAAGCTTACACACGCTAACATCTGGACCTGTTAGCAGTTCAGAGAGCAGCTACTACATTGTCTAGCCAGTTATGTGGTGGTGATACAGATGTTTGAGTTTATAACCTGCTTGTAACAACTTTGAGGTTTAGCTTCTACATGATCCAGATAGCTGGCTAGGGCAGCTACTGTTAGCTGCATGCTATCCTCTAATCTGCCTCTACTGAATTAGCTAACGCTGGCTAGCTAGCTAATATGGCTAACTTGTTTTGATAGCGACACGTTTTGTTTTGTGCCTGTGAAAACGCAGCTGGCATGTGTCTAAAGAGTTTGTTTGTATTGCAGAATAATTTATGAAGTTGTTACACACTCAATACAATTATTCTTCTCATCGAGCAGCTCGTTGATACCAGCAGCGAGTGCGTACGTGACGGGTTGTTTCGAGGCGGTCCATGTCAGCACATTTATTAATACATGCTCTGTCCGGCTGGTTTGTTTGATATGCGACGAAATGCGATGGTTTGGTCGTCAATCTCTGACCTTGGTGTAGCTAGACAACTGGTTATCATTGAGGTTGGACAGGTCAGCGTTATCTCTGTTTATCGAAACCCGAAAGGCTTTTAAAAGGCAGTAATTCCTCTTTTTGTTATTGCTGCGTAGCTTCGTGGATATCATGTACCCAGCTGTATGCTATCGTAGATACAGGCATAGCTGGAGGAGTGATAGGGCTGTACTCCATGGCCTTTTGTTACGGAGGGGAAATCGTGGCCCCGACAGTGGGTGGTAATGGAGTTCTTGCCTGAAGGGGAGTTTCCACCTATTTTTCAGAAGTTCCTTGTAATTATATGGTTTAGATGTAAGCAAAGTCATTAGGGGTGGGTTGATGTGAGATGCTGCGGTCTGGAGAAACTTACTGAGTCAGATTGTTCACATGTGCGATGTTGGTGACCAGGCGTCTGAAGAGTTCAATGTCCCTGAAAGCTGTCACATGAAATGGTTGCCTGATGCCTGAGACGTGGGGTTTTTGCTATAGTTTTTTTGTATGTAAAGTTTTGGCCCAAATCAAACTAATAAAATATACTATATTATATATATCGAAGATGGTGACTATGCTGGCGAAAGGAAAAGACCACCTTTTACTCCAGTGTAAGTTGAAGTAGAGGGGTTTAGGATGTGAAGGACAGCAGCTGAGCTTTAATTATGCTGAAAACAAAAAAAATAAAAATAAAAATGGGTACTTGAGTTAATATATATTTTGTTTTACTATTGTTGATTTATTTATTATATTTTTTGCCCAGTGATGAAGGGCAAAATACTGTGTACCATGACTGTAAAGAAATCTGAGTCAGTGAGTTGCCACTCCAGTGTTTCCCCACTTCATTTAACAAGAGAGGTGGGCTCACATGCCACCCAGCTAGATGGGGATGCTGTTCTGATGTTGCCTATATAGAGATTATGTGGTATGTGCTCACTATTTTGTAGGATTAAAAAAATATCTAGAATAACCATGTCCTGGAAATACTTTAGATTTACACATCAACTTCTTAATCATGCTGAGATTTTGGAGAGAATTTTTGGGATTCCCATTTAATCCAGTGCTGTTTTGAGTTTCCTTAGCAGTTGAAGATGCGCAAAGGTTATTTTGGCAGTGGGACAAAGATGGCGCTCCGCTGTATGTTATAGTGTGCTGCCTCTATTCAGTTGACCTAATTTGCTGATTGTATCACCAATAGCTGAAAATAAGCTTCCTGTCGTGTTTTAGGTTCAGAATAAACCCTGACTGTGTTGTAAGAGTAAATGAATGTCCTGAGCTGTATTAGGTATTTGCAACATGGTCTCTGTGGAAAGTTGATATTGTGTAATGTATCACAAACTTTTATTATTGATTTTCACTTTCATGTGGTTTGGAAATCTACAGTAAAGGGACATATTAAGAATAAGTCTTAAATTTGCTGGTTTAAACTGCAAAAATGGTAAACATCACTGCAGTAAAATCTGAGCGACCAATCTTTGTTTGGTGTGTGTGTGGTCCAATCATTTCCTGAGGAAGTGAATGCAGCATGCTCTTAAATAGCATTGAAGCTGTGTAGGGATTGTTTAGGAAAGACTCCTTTGGACTTTATGTAATAGACTCTTGTTTTTGTTCCTCCCCCTGAAAAGAGAGATAAACAGAATGTTTTTAAACATTTAACTGACCAGGACACAGACGGTCTTTATTACAACAAAATAACAATACATCTGTGTAAGTACTAGATATTGTGCTATGTAATTACTTTATTTGTGTTCCAAATTGTTACAGATGAAAACGTTTTGGAAGGTTTTGACATTTTGAGATGCCTAAGCATCTGGATAAATTTAGAATCCTTATTGGCAGTGGTGCCAGAAAATGAAATGACCCCAGTTATCAGAGTTTGAGAGTTGGTTTCAGAATTTGTTTGGTGTTTGTTCAGCATTCTCTGAAATTGTTTTTAGGGCAATGGAGGGAGGGGACGAGTTTATTCCGCCTCCAGAGTGTCCAGTGTTTGAGCCATCATGGGAGGAGTTTGCAGATCCGCTTGGTTACATCGCCAAGATCCGTCCAATCGCAGAGAAGTCTGGAATATGCAAAATTCGACCTCCACCAGTAAGTTACCCGTTCTGGTTGTATTGCTAAATTTTCTGTTGACAGAAGTTGTTTTACCAGTAATGTTTTTGGTGTGGGTGTGTTTGTGTGCACCTGATCTGTTTTTGTTTTAAACCACCTTGTGACCGAGCCCTAAAAAGTGGCCTTGTAAAACCCCTTAAATTAATGCATAGTTAATTTACTTCAAAAACAAATTGCAATGGCTGCAATAGCTATTTTTTCTGGTTTCCCACATTTACTATGGTGTTAAATCCTGTCAATGAGGACACATTAAATTCAAAGAAAAAACTTTATATGTGCTTTATAATATTTTGTCTCTTTTTCCTTTCATAGGACTGGCAGCCTCCCTTTGCTGTGGAGGTGGACAATTTCCATTTTACACCTCGTATACAGAGGCTTAATGAACTGGAGGTGTGTGCTGTAGCAATCCTTTTTTTTATCCACCCCACTAATCACATTAGACACCATCCACAAATATAGCCCTGTCCAGTGTTCACCATGCATTATGTCACCGCTGCCCAGGCCTGTTGTGCCTTTTTCCATTTTTTCCCCCAACATGCTTATATCAATGCATAAATGTAGGAGTGTATGTGTGTGATGGACTATACATTTTTGTTTGTATTATCAGGCTGAGACAAGAGTGAAGCTGAATTATCTGGACCGAATTGCAAAGTTTTGGGAGATCCAGGGATCCTCCCTCAAAATTCCCAACATAGAGCGACGCATTCTGGATCTTTTCAGCTTGGCTAAGGTATTGTAATAAACTGCACTACAGTTTAGGACATTTGAATGTCACAAAAATCACCCATTTCTCTGTGCCCTGTGAGCATCTCAACCAATAACAGTTCCACGTGATTCTTTTTGTAGGCGTTTTGATGAGTTGGTAATTGTGTATGCCAGCAACAATAAATTATCTTGGGCTAAATAATACAAAAAAAAATCTTTTCCCATGTTACATTTTTATTAATCAGTGTTGTAAAGCACATCAGTGTCAGCATGCAGCAATGAAATCACAATACTGTCTTTTTTGTTATGAAGCCCAAAGGCATTTTTCAAAATCTTAATTGAAATATTTGTGAAATATTTGGCTTGATGCTGACCTGTATTTTGGTGACCATGTTGCAGATTGTCACAGAGGAGGGAGGTTTTGAGACGGTCTGTAAGGAGAGGCGATGGGCTCGTGTGGCCCAGAAGCTCGGTTACCCACCTGGGAAAAACATTGGCTCCCTCCTGAGGTCACACTACGAGAGGATTGTCTATCCTTTTGAGATGTTCCAGTCTGGTGCCAGCTTACCGGTAGCCTGTCTGCTTTTAATTTTTTGATATTGTGTATTTGCGACTGTGTGCAGTCACATTGAACACCTGTGTTCAGTAGAACTGTTTCAAGAGAAATGGCACATTTTATCTGTTTGTTGTGGGAATACAGTTAGAATGGATACACTAAGCTGGTTTAACTTCTTCTTGGGTGGGTTTGTGTTTATTCTGTGTGTGTGTGTCTGTGTGTGTGTGTGTGTGTGTGTGTGTGTGTGTCTTTCTTTCCTTATGTAAACCTGTACGCAGCCATGTAAGCCCAGGCCTTATGAAAGTGACGATGTGGATAAGGAGTATAAACCCCACTCCATCCCCCTCCGCCAGTCAGTCCAGCCTTCAAAGATGAGCAGTTATGGACGACGAGCCAATCGCCTGCAGCCTGAGGTGAGTTGCTTTATTAGCAGGCCAGTCAAATCATGAAACAAAAGCTTTTAGAGAAGTCACACAAGGATCCCTCCCACGGATTCTGAACACGTTAGCCATTACCATGTGTTGGAGAATGCCTTAGTACGGATACCCCAACTGTCTTTCAAATGCTTCAGTCTGAATGACTAATTTGTGTTAGTGAGAGAAAAGGTTTTGGCAGGGCACAACATCTCATCATGTTTATCAACAGTAAGTAATGACTTTATTAAAATGCTGCACAACAAGCACCTCACTATAATATGATCACTGTCATGGCTATGGCCTTGTGGGTAGCCAGTAAATAATGTTTGGGCTTGGAGCTGTAAACTTACTGATAGTTGTACTTGGGGCTGAAAGATGAAACGCTTTTACATTGAAATTGGAATTTGAAATGGTAGAAGCCATAAAATTTAACCCAGTAACATTGAGCTCTTGAACCAACTTTAGTCAGACTATTTCAAAGCAGCCAAACACTCAGGTCCTGTGTTCATAATGCAACCACAGCTTGCTGCCAGTCTGGCACAGCCAGAAAATGTGAATATGCAGCCCTGGATGTCAGTAATCGCAATTTTAAATTGCACTAACAATATTGGACAGAAAAGAAAAAAACCTCCACTTGTTGATATAATGCAGTACAATTTATACCTTTATAATTAATATAATAAGCATGAGAAGCCTTAATAAACAGCACATGATGTTGTCACTGTTTGTATACTAATTATTATATAGAATAAGAAATTTATGAACTTAATAGATGACAACCTTAATTTTAGACTGGGTTGTTGTGTATCTACATCTTACTTCTATCAGTCTTTTACATCACTGGCCAGAAAAGAGGCAGCCTTTGAATTGGCCCCCTCTTGTATCAGTCACTAAAATTTAAGAGATGGCAAAAAAATGCATGTTTATTAAAAGTATTCAAACTTCTGGCTGCAAATGGATCCATCTTGAGGCGCGAAAGGTTTGCGTGTCAAGGTTTGCTTTTGCCAATCAGCGCTCAGAAGACAGGCCCCAGCATGCTTTGCACCTTGTCGCCATGCTTTCAGAATGCATCTATGTCTTGCTTCCATTGCTCTCTTGGTCCCATTACTGCAGAATATGTCTTGCTTTTCTTTTTTGTTTTCTTTACTCCCTCTCTCCTCTTTTTCTTTCTCTCTCTCACAAACATATAAACATACTTAAGGTCTAATTTTTCTTCCTCTCCCTCGCTATGAAGCATTTTCATTTTGCATCATGTTCATGAACTTGGCCTTATCTTAAGTGATGTCATACCATTTTAATGTTAGACTTTGTAGTCCTTTTCATCATCAGTCAGTGTCAACGCTACATTACATAGTGTGTGTTTAATTTGCAGGCGTATGGCCTTTTTCTTTGCCTCGCCATGACCTTGATCAATGGATTCATAATACAGTCTTTACTTCTAGTCTTTACTTCTAGTTTTAAAACCCCTGTTTGGCTGCAAGCCATTTTAAATTCAGAACCAAATACCCTCAGCCTCTAAAAGACAGTCTGCTACTATTTTCAAGGCTGTTTCATTTTTCGGTGAAGGTGCATGTAAACATCTACATCAAGACAGTGAAGGGTGGATAAATGTGTACATGTCCAAAATTTCAAGTTGCTGTGGGTCATGAAATTTCTGTTGGTTACTCGTTAACGTAGACGCTGAGACAAGACCCCAAATAACAACCAGATGGAGCAGTTCAAGGATCAGCTAGCAGAATAGGTGTGATGTTACAAACTAATTTTCAAAATGTACCAAATCCAGTGACACGAATGTTTAATTATTGGAGAGAGATTAAGCAGGAGACTGGAAAACTAGAGGCTCTTTTTCTTCTGTATATTCTGATTTAGACACTTTCTTCTAGTGCATACACACGCACACATACTGTATGCACACATATTGGCAGACACCTAGGCAAACATCTGTGTAAGACGCCTTCACATGTTCACAGGTACTCAAAAAGAGGTATATTGAAAGGTCAGCCTCCACTCTGTATTGTGGACATCAGTACTGTGCAAAAGGCACCTAGAAATTCCTTTTGTTAAGGTGTTTATGTGAGCAGTGTTTTTTTTTTTTTTTTTTTCTTTTTCCTCAGACAATACCCTAATATTTGAGTTCATACAAATACTGTACAAAAATAATTTTGGGGACATTGAGGAGACTTCTGGTAGCCGAACCTGTGTTTTGGCTAGCTCTTAAGATCCCAGTGACTTGTTTAACTTTGCTTGCTTGTTTGCCTTTATTCTAATGAGATATGGCAGCAGCGTGTACAGGGTTAACTTGCCTCAAATCCTGCTACCACCCAGAGGTACAGATGATGCTTCAGTTTTGAACTTAAATTGGCAAGAAAAACAGTTCACTGGTCATTCTTTTGTTGTTGTTGTTGTTATTGCTGCCTGTTTTTGTGTCTTTACTGCTCAGAGGAGAAACGGTATATAAAAATTCTAATCTACAAAAATATATGAAATTCTTCTTCTTTTTTTTTTTTTTTTAATAGACTTAATGACTAGCTCTGTACTATCTGACCTGCCTGTTAGATATGTGGTTTACATACATTAATTGCATTAGGTTGAATCACAGCACAGGATGGCTACAAAAGCCACACTGGTTCATGCTCACACATATAACTGAAATATAATATAATATACATTTTTTATGGGTTATTAGACTTTGCTACAGATTTTTTTTGAAGTACTTAGTTTGGTGTACTAAGTTACATTTCTTGGTCTGTCATTTGGTGGCAGAGAGATGTGGTGGTGTTGTTTTGTTTTTTGTTTTTTGTTTTTTTTTACAAACAAAAATAAGATTATTTTGCAGACAGATTATGTGTTTAAGTGGCTTTTGCACAGTACAGTTGATTTGGAATAGATAGAGGTTGCCTTTTCAAATGGGTAATTTTTGTATATAGACCCTTTTAAACACATGCGCCTGCCCACACACCCTTTTTTTTCAAATCTGTCACTATCCCTCTCTTGTCTTATTCTTTACTGTCAGTTCATTGATGTTTTTTTCCTCCCTGGTCGCCCCCTCTTTGTCTTTGGAGTCCATTTTGTTATGGTTGTTGTCTCCCCATGCAGGGTCCAGAGGATCCAACCCACCACCCTCTTACCACTGGCTCTCAACACATCTCCTCGGTACTGCCTCTCGCTCGCGTGCTCTCTCTCTTGCTTTCTCTCTGCTATTATTATTTTTTTGCCTTTGTCATGTGCCTTATTTACATTAACACCTCTCCTGCTCACACGCTCACTCTTCTTGTCTCACCCCCACTGATGCGTAATACTTGTGCAGTCTCACACTCTGTCCTCTTTGTACTCAGCCTACATGTGTTGCTGATGTCTGTCCTGAAGTAGCTAGACTACCTGCCATCTGCCCCTTTTTACCTCTTTGTGCCTCCCGTTTCCCTCTCTGTTCTCAGTCTGCATTATTACCATGTGCTTAACATGTTTGGGTTTCCTCTTGGATTGTGACTTTTTCTTAGCAAGTCTCCTGATTTGAGCTACTTACTGCTTCTAACATCACCTTTGGTGTGCTGTATTGGTATCTCTGCTGCTGTCTCTTAATGCTCTTACTCCTCAGCTTGGCTGCTGCTTTTCCTGCGCTCACTCTCTTTTGAATGTATGATTACAAAGGAAGGTTTCATGTCAGTCTGCAGTTCTGTAGTCAGCTTGGAATACAAAACTGTTGTGGTAATTAAAAGTCAAATGCAGACTATCCCTTTCGTACTACTTGATTTTACCCCAAATCGGATTCAGCATTAGCTGTTGTGTAAGCCTAGGGTTGGGCCATATGACGATATGTTAGGGTTGTTGTGACAAATTACATTACAATGTTTTAATGTTTTAACTTGGGTATTATCATAGTTGATTGGACATGTGGTGTGTTATATTAATATTTTTCTGTGTATTTATTTCTTATTTGTACTGATTGTTTCATCCTCCTGTGCCTTTTCAGATGTTAATGT